>LR736871.1:2266816-2361937 GCA_902654985.2 Oryctes borbonicus | reverse complement strand
GGTGATCACCAGATTAAATTGTTTTTAAAATTATTAAATTGGAGGTGGAGATCCTGAAAAAATTATAGATGAAAAGGTGTTGCATCAATATGGCACCGTTCTAAGCATTTAATGTAAAACGATGGAATCAATTGAATCTGTGGTCATTTTCGATGTAAATTATTTGAAACAGAAAGAAGTTATTGCAACATTTTCGAACATAGTTGAGAAGCTAAGATATCTTCTGTTCTAAATTAAATACTGTATATGTATCGTAATCGCAAAAGAAAAAATTCAATCAAGCCATTCTGGAATTCTGCAAAATGGAATCTTGATATTCGCAGAATCTCCAAGAGTAAGTTGTAAATAAATAAGAGGAATCCTATAAGAGTGGAATAGATTGGTAGATGTTATTGGTCCAGAATGATGAGTAATTTCCTTTTGATCAGATGCTACACACTAACGTATGAATGACGAGTACAGCCAATCTCCATTACGCCTTCTTCCAATATCACTTTAAGAATAGACGTTTAATGGCAAATTTTACATAATGTTGACAATACTGCGAGCTATGAAGTTACAAAGAAATTAAAGAAATAAACTATACAGTTAAAAGTAGTTTTAATAATGTACCATTTATCATTTAAAACCATCATGGAAAACATGGAAGAATTTATGGTTAAAACAAAACCGTTTAACAATAAATAACCCAACGCTGTAGGTTCAATCCCTAGTTCAGCGGGTCGGTTTGTAATTGTATTACGAAGCATAGGTGATGCTGGTTCAGCAACATCTGTGTTCTACAAAAACAAATTGAAAGCTTCATTTCATTTCAGCAAATAGTTCTATTTTGGATAATTAAATTGGGACTCCTCGCGCAAATGTCTAACGTTTTCGTCAAAATTTCATATGTTCTAAACACTATTGCTCTACTGCTTTGTTAATAAGAGACGTAGGCAAGCTTAACAAATAATTTACCGCAGACCGCACTATTTTATTGAAACGTCGATCGGAGATCCAGACAACGGCGACACAGTATGCTGTTTGATTCGTTGGTTATTGCTTCATTCCATTGTTCCGAATCGACGTGGACGCGTATACACACACTCAGTCCATGTAGACGCACAACTTCGTCGGATTGTCTTCACGGCGCGGATAAGGCTCCTATATGCGCCACTGTAGCCTAATCGTGTCAACTCCGCAGATTTGGTTTTCTGGCCAATTATCCCATGACCCAATGATTCGCAATTATTCTAACGAGTTCCTCGCAGGTCCCCTCTATCTATTGTTATTTTCTTCTCCATTCTTGAAGTATATGTAGGAAGGTGCGTCGAGTTAACGATGTTGTTGTAATTATCCCAAAAGTGATATATAATATACAGAGTGTTTCACGGAGAAATTGAAGCACTTCGAGAATATGTTCAGATAATTAAATAAGGGTTGATTCTATTGCCGTGCACGCGATCCAATAAATTCCAAGTTTGGTCATTAAATGTGGTTCGTGTGATGTATGTAGATGAAGGATCTGTTGTACAGTTTGACTTTTCTTGCTTTCTTTGTCAATTGGTGATTGAGGAATGGAAAATGAAGGTTATCCAGCTGGCACAGTCTGACAATGATAATGTTAAATTAGTGCCCAACAGTATTCGGGACAATATAAACTAAATTAATATGACAAAAGTAGCTGTTGTAAAACAAAATAATTCTACCTAAAACTACACAAAACGCATTGTGGACGAATATTTTTTTCAAGAGTTTGGGCGGATCAATACCGTATGATGAGGTTCTGTGTAGTGTAAATATTTTAGAAGTCTTCGTTGAATTAGCTCTATGTTGCTTGTAAAAAGAAGCATATTGGATCAAAAGCAAAGAAAAGGAGCAATCACAGTCCTCACGCTGAATTTTATTTGTTCCTTTGCTTTTTTTTCTACTTCCTAATCCTATTGAAATGCACAACTTAATAAGAAATAATATCACATAAGTTCGTACTAATGTAATAGTAATTTAGCGTTAATTTAGAAGTGTCTGCCGCAGAATTTCTTGCTTTTCTAAGCACTTAAACCCGTTAAAAGCGAGAAAATAAATGTCGGTACTGTCCACCGCTACTCCACGATCTCAAAGAGGACTCACTACCTTTCATGATTACCGCTAGTTATTTTCATCCTTCGATGCACCCGAGATGTTGCCGTCGTCGGGAAAATCAGCCGCGCTTTACATCGAAAGACCTCTCGAACGATTCATGGCAGCCACTAACCGGATCACATCAATTTCCCTGCCATTCTCTCACTTTGCCGATCTCCCACCGTCACTCCACCTTCCTTTCGGACGTTTATTGAAGAATACAAGTGCATTAAAATTTATTAGACGATAAATTGTTTTGTTGACGGCCCGTCCGGAACGATCCACATCCCCGTTTGATTCCTTCGGATCGCGTTTGACGTAATAAATTTTCGAGATCGTAGCAATCGGGGCCGGGGTGCAGCGCTGGTTTTTCAATTAGATCGGCGACGTTGTCGTTTATTTTTCCGCATTGTAAGATGGCACGGTCGATCAAAGAAAGGATGTATAATAGAACTTTGTATGTAGATGAAAGAAATGGGAGATATGTACGTACTTAAAGGGAAAATGAGAAGCACTGAATTGATTGAATTAAGTAACGAGGACTGGATTGAAAGTAGTTCAATCAATGTCTGCACTTGGTCGATCGTGATAAAATAAATTTCCGGTGCTTTAATGAAAGGGTTTGTCACTGTTTGGTTCCCTAATAAAAAGTTAACGGCATGATTATAGCCAGTTGATGGCGGTGGATGGCATGGTGTCTGCGGTGTTTGAAGTTGCAGCCTTCGATTCCTGTGCTGGCACTGCTTCAACAATAACAAATGTAAAATATTACAAAAATAATAATGTTACGTTTCAATATTGCCATCTAATGTTAGAAACAGAAGTAAAAGGATAGTAAACTCAATAGTTTTCTCATAAAACTTCATTATTTTAGTAATATAACTTCTTTCATTAAAACTTTAAAAAGTTTAACCTTTACTCTAGACTTGATTGGTAATTCTTGTATGACGAAAGGTAAATTCCAGAAATTACTTCTTCGCTTTATTCGTCCATCCAAATTGAATTAAAGATTTTCCAAGTTCTACGATCTTACGATTCTTCTATTACTTACGTACAAAGACACTGAAGCTTTTCACTTGATCTAATACGCCGAGAATATCTTTCAGATTACTTCGGTACGGCATATTTTTATATCCGGCGAATAAGTTTCTTCTTTTCTCGACTTTTGCGCGTCTTTTACGTCGGACAGAACGCGTTTCGCGATATACATACGTATGTAGTACGTTATCCTAAATAGTTTTAGGTACCACGAATTCTCCTCGTTTCCAAGACATGATTTATAATGTTTATTTCTTCGTGGCGTCCTAATGCGAATTCCTATTTTACTTCTTTCCTTCATTCCTTGGGTTACACCGGGGGAAAGTTTCAAGTATTCAGCATACATTTTCTTCAACTCGTTCTTCTTCGTCGTCCGTTCCATTACTCGCACTCTATGCGGATGGGGGAGTATAACATTGTGTACGTGATTCTTTTCTTCCTGAACGAGCGAGGGATATCCCGTCATCCATATACGAAGATACATGCGTGCTAGAGATGATTATTTAATTTCGAACATTGGACTTGAATGCTCATAGGAAGTAATGTACTGTTAAACTGTTATGGGCGAAGAACGCGTTCGCTTTTGTAACGTTTATTAGCCGGAACGAATGGAGGACCGAATTGCGTAGACTTACATTATTTGATTTTGACGTTAAGAGAAATTTGAAACTGCGAAATATATTTTGTAAAAAATGGAAAATGAGGGCTTCAACTTGCCATGGGCAATCTTCACTGTTACAGTCCCTAATGAAGACTAGGCAATTAAAAAGTTCTTCTGGTGCTGCTGATGGCCCTGACGATGGTGACCAACTTCACTTCAGGCAACCATGTGACTCATTTAAACCACTATTCTAACTGTGACCAATGCCCTTGTTTCGTAGGACATCTTTTTTTACAGGAGTAGGTCAACTGGGGAATTCACATTTCAGTACTGTAATCACGCCTGCAAAACGTGAAACAAAACCAGCCTCGCATCCCATTGTGTAAGCGAGCTACAATAGTTCTAGCGCCTGTTTCTTCAATAACAAGCGCTTCGATTGCTCGTAGAGCTTTTCTCCCTCTAAACGTATTGGTGATTCGGCAGCGTAACGCTCCGTAACAGCCGTTGCGCTTTATCCGGTGACTAGTGTTGTGTAAAACAGATACGACTTTATTCGACTCTAGTGGACTGGCGACGAATTAAATCGATAGGCGAAATATTCATGTGGGAGCAAGCACGTGGCGAATATCTGGGTATATGCGAGGGTGTTATATGTAATTCCATCCGGAATGTAGGGAGGAATATTGAATTGAATTAATTAATATGAAAATGCGGAAAGATTATGAAGACTCGAACAATGCAATGTGAAATTAATTTAGGACTTTGTAGGTCCTCTAATATTGCGTTAAGCTTGATCCTGGATATGGTAATGCGCATATCTAGTATGAAACTATCGTAGGAAGAGACGCCAAGAAAATCGTGTTATGTGTTCTGTTTGCAAAGTAATTTCTATTGTCAATAATAATAAATTATTGTCCAAATAAAATACAATTTGTACATATAGCAAGTCAAATAAACAATTTAATTAAATCCAAGGTTTTCTGACGTCATAAAATACCTTATCAATCAAAAACTTTTTTGTGTGATTGCAATATTCATTATGGGTTTTTAACAATTTTACAAGGTTAGGCAATGCATTATAAAATTTATTGAGGTGATTTTTGGTAAAAAAATTCCACTATAAGCAGGTATATTCAGTGAATCAAAATTTATGGTGTTATAACCTGCGCCGAAAGCTAGAATTTGGAAAAGAGCCTTTGTGGTTTACAATTAAATATTAAACGAATTATTCGCTTCCGTGAGACCAACACCCTGCTTATCTCCTTAGCAGCTCCCCAACATAGTAAATTATAAAAAATATGACCGTATCCTAACGTGTAGTAAAAGTTCATTAAGTCATTTTGATCCAAACAAAACCTTAATTCAAGTGAAGCAAAGTCTTTATGGTTGATTCTATTTAGGAACAATTGGGTAAACATAATTTCCATCGGGATCACTACATTTGGCTTTACTCCCTGTGTCCACTCGAACTAAGCTATACTTTTTCACCCCCAACAGATTAAGAAAACAATACCCTTCCACTCTAAATGTGTTAATTTTGACCCTTAACACACGTAAACGGTCGGCAAAGTAAATATTTACCTAGCCTTGGTGAGCTAGATTTGTTCAGCGTTATCATAATTTTGCCGATCCATTACGTCGTAAAATCGATCAGCCGTACCCCGACGATGCTGGTAATGTACCGGTTACATGTAGTACATAGCTGGCCATAGCGTTCGGAAGCGTATTTAAATAATGGTTGACACAACTTACAGAAACATTCGTCGCCCGGCATACGAAACACGCGGACCTCTAAATCTTTTACCGGAAGTAATGGCGGAGGTGTTTCGATATCGATCTGACGCTTCGATAGTTAGCATATGTAAAGGCTGGTCTGAGAAGTTTCTGACCTAACACAGAAACAAGTATTCTTTTGTGTTTTCTCAGCGATGCTCCTGTCGCTTTATTCCGCTCAAAAAGTAGTTAGACATTTGTTGTGCAAAACAGGTGTTGATCTCCTCATTTAATGAAGATCTCCTCTGTCCTTCGAGCGAAACTTTGAGCCTAGGAAACAGGAAAAATCGCTGGGGACCAGATCTGGTCGATAGGGTGGGTGGTCTGTCGATTTGAATCCCAGTTCGTGAAATTTTGCCAAGGTTACTATTAATGTGCGGGACGTTGTGCTGTCTTAGCGGAATAAAATCTTCTTCTTCTTCGAATGCGGCAGTTTTTGCGCAATTTTTGCCTTCAGCTTGTTAAGACAAGTCGGTGGTTCGACCAATCCCGCTAGGATGAAATTTTTTTAGTAGGTTCGGTAGCTCCTGAGTCACTATTTGCCACAGTTGCTCTGTGATCCTTCTAACTTCAATTCAAAGGTCGTCAAGCACCATTTGGTGAAATTTTCCGATGTTGTCGATTACCACATTGCAATTTTTGGCCGTCCCGAACATTCATCGCCAAACAAGTTGGTATGAGCAGGTTTAAATTCGGCTGCCCAAAAACTCACCGTGACAAATTATTATCGGCTTTAACCTGCGTAGGCGTATTGCAAGAATTTAATGATGACTCGATATTCGATCAAGACATATTAAGATCGACTGACACAAACGACTGTTAAGCAACCGCTGAGATTTTCAAAAGTATGTTGCAATTGTAGGATCAAATTTTTTTTAGCCAGTAACGCCATCTTCAGGTTGAGACTTCAAAACTTTTCAGACTACCCTCATATCATGAATCTGTGAAATTAAGAAAATTACGAAATGTTTCTCTTGTTATGGAGTCGAGGGCGCTATTATCTTATATCGGATCTTGGTTAAATCACGAGCGAACTTTCTAAGACAACGATTCATCAACCCGATTCGATGTTTAATAGATTGAAAAAGTTTTCGGTGGGGAATGGTAGGTACCGCTCTGTAATGTGAAAATGTTCGCCAAGCAAAAATAATGGTTATTGTATCTTCGATCTTTATTTATCTTTCAAATAGATTATGAGGGTGATAATCTTTGATGTAATGGATTTATAATAATTACTTTCATCGAGTTCATCTGTATCGAGATACCGCCAACATAAATGAGTTAATGCTACAGAAAATAGTTTGTGTACGGCCATTAACGTGGAAAGTAAAGAATTTATGACGTCTAACTTGAACTTAATCCTAAACGCAGTTGGAAAATAACATTATGTTGCTCACATCATTGTTATATAATGCTGTATTTATAGCTCTAACTTCCACCGAGGCAACGAGTTCATACGAGCACCGTATTGAAAATAATAATAAAAATTTCATTTTTTATTGAATATCTTTATCTTATAACAATTTTCTTGATATTAGCATCTTCATTTGAAGCGTATCAACATGCAAACATAACTTTGAAAATATTTCCCCAAGAACGAAGTAAATCATACCTTTCCACAACTTAACACTCTCATATCTAATTCTAGCAAGTACGGAAAGATTTATTACCTCCTTAAAAAAAAATTGCTGAAACTATCCGACCGTAATTTTCACCTTATAACCATAAATCTCGAAGCCCATTCCGATCTACTGGGGGAACGATCAGCGCCCAACTAACGTAACAGCCCCTAATGTTAGTCGTCACAGAATCGTAAAGTTGAGATGTAAATTTTTGCGAGGCCCGACAAAGACGAGCGCCACCACCACCGCCACGGTACGGAAAGCTTTAGTGAGAGAGGGCCATTAGTGTTAGCGCTAAGAGAAGGACCCTTTTCAACGAAGTTATAATAAATCCGGTGGAATTTCGTCCTGCCAACTGTCACCTCGCGCAACATCTAATTGTTTCTCATATCTGAATCTCAAACGCACCTCTATCCGACGTACCAAGGGATGTGTACGTTTCGGGGTAGCTTTGCGCCGTTATTTATGTATGTCCCGGGAAATAAGGGTGGATTTAAGATGTGTGTGTCTGTATATGGAATGACATTAACACTGGTAGTCCTTTTACCACGATCTCAATGGCATCCAAGTTAATTTAATTGCAACTATCTAGGGGTGGGACTTTGGGAAGCACAAGTTATGTTACATATGAAAGCGAAATTGTGGAATTTCAAGGTAAAATTCATCAGGTAGAAAAAATCATTCACTAGAGCTATAAACTTGTTTACCTTCATTATACGTAGCTGGAATCATTGTTTTACGAAACGGCGCTTAGGTACTCAATAAAAAAGCACCCTTTGGACGGTAATAAAGTTTGGCTCTAGCGGTAGTTATCTCCTGCGATCTCGTCCTGAATCAATATATGTCTGGAGCCCTAAAGATACTTTTGTGAGATTTTAAGCATTATTCGCTTTCTTACTTTTGGGACACATCTTGTATACGATCTTCGGTATAAAATATTTGCCGCAAAATAAAATATAAATGGATACTTAGATGATGAAATGTGTCATTGTCTCCCTTTCGATTTATTAATGCTGCCAAGTCAATAATACCTGTTACTAACGAACTGTGGAACTGTTTTGAGGAACCAATTTGTTCTTAATACACTTCGAAAGATACTTACGAGGAGATTCGATAATTACCTGGCCCCGCCAAGAGATTGCGCTACTAGAATTGAAATAATTCTATTTTTTTTTGCAAAAGTTACTTCGACAAGAGTCTTGTCGAGTTTTCAAGATGGAAAAAATTCCAGGAAAATGAAACCATCTCCTCTATGCAATTTCACACTTTACGTTCCGATTTTCATGAAAAACCATCCCTTCAACAACGAGCGGTCAACTGCATTCTCCAAATGAAGTTGACCGCGCGTTGTTGAAGGGATGGTTTTTTCATGAAAAGTAAACTCCCTATTTTTTCAATCTCGGTTGGACGTGCGCAAGCTATGTTTACGTTCCTACCAAAAAAAAAAGAGTTTTAATTAAAATTATATCAATTTTAATCGAAAGTAAAATCCTCTTTTAATATTTAAGGATGGTCTTGTTCGAACCAAAGCACGCAGAGTGACCGAAGTTGCCTCTGTTTGCTTTTCCAGTGATTGCTTTGGCCGCACGATTTGTGTAGTTAAGATAAAAATGCATGTAATCAATGTCAGCTTTACGCAATGATTTTTTAATTTTTTCTCTGTGTTTATTTTACGGAGGAGAAAACGGGGAATTTGGGGATTGACTGGGAGTAAGGTGTCACGTAACGGGGAAGAGGATTAGTTTATTCGGGCAAAAAGACGTAAATGTAATTTGCTTCACCTGCATGCAAAGTAGTTTTCAAAATGAAACTTGTTGCACATACAAACGGCATGTTATTCAACCATTGTCAAAGATTTACAGTGCAATGAGCAATTTCGATATAATTTTAATAACTGTTCACAAAAAACGGCAAGACACGTCAATTAACAATTTTAAATTTTTAATTTAATTGCCACATCCTGTATATATGCCAATGATGGCTAGACGTTTTTAGAAAGTTCCATGTAAATATAATAATTGTGCCTGCAAAAAGTTATACTATCTATTTCTTTAACAATTTTCTTTGTTTTTGTATTGCTGTATTTATTTATGTATGTTTCCACGTTAATAATAATAATAGTTTATTAATCTACTGGAGCTTACAGCATTCGTTTCAAAATTAACGTTCCTAATGTAGCTAAAGTCTTTCTAAGTGCCTATCAGGAAGGAGGTAATTTGTACAAGGGCTTTAGCAAACCACTTGGCTTATAACTTTCCCGTTGAATTATTCACTATAAAGGACGAGCGAGAACTGTCCATTTCCACCATCATTAAAGCTAATCCGGACGTGCTCTAATAATACGTCAAAATTATTAGTCTCGTAAAAAAAGGTCTGTTATAAGTAACTTCTTTTCCTACTCCACTTAATGGACCTCTATTGTCATACGTTATAACTTAGCTCTTCTTTATTATACTTCTCTCGTAATACGCCACTTCTTAACCCCGAAAATCCGCCCTCTCACACGCAGATTAAAACCGAATAAACCCTCATATTCCAGCCTATGCATTCACGTATGGAATAGCGCTTATTATAAATCCATACGCTACCATGGATCGCCGTTCGCGGAATTGTTAAGTCCCTCCCTTTAGCTGTATTAATAATGTCGTTCCCGTGCCGTGCGTATTATCCGAAAATGATTTGACGAGCTTCCGGTGCCCCGCACGCACCGGAATGAATTATTCAACCGTAGCTTGAATTTTTTCTCCGAATAATTCCAGGTTTTTCCTTTTTCTCTGCTCACTTTCCCGATAGTATTCGATTTAGTAAGCTTTTTCATTATGGCGATACTTCGCTTCTCGAGGTTTCTTTTCCTGGTTCTCGTGTATTCCGTGCAATAGTTGGCTGCTAACGCGTTAATTAGAAAAGGTGTTACCACGAAATCACGAAAAAACAACACGGTTTTTAAAAATAACACAATTCGATTTACGAGGGGAGTTCGATTATTCTCTGGTCTCGGCAAGAGATGGCGCCAGTAGAATTAAAATAATTTTATTTTTCTCAAGAATCACCTTTAACAAGAGCTTTGTCAAGTTTTCAAACAGATATGCCAGTTAGTTTGAGCATGATTGTTTTTTTTTAGTGAACAACTTCTGTACTGAACTATCGAGCAACTAAGCAATTATTTTATGCATTTAAATTAAACCAATTGGTCCTCTCTTTTCGCACCGAAGAAGACGATTAGCGGCAAACCAGGAGGATGTAACAGTTATTTGGTATATCTCTATTTTATCCAAAATATCAGAATTTTATTCATAATAACTTCTAAATACGAATGAGGAAGTTTCTGAAATACCTGTATAGGTTGTTACAAGGATGTAATACCTACATCTCCAGGAATAAAGAATGCTTAGGTCGGAATCGGTCTGCGTAATCAACATTATTTTACATTATTTTTGAACGAAAAAGCCCGCACGTTTTATACTTTCGTTCGCCATTGTATTCTACACTTAACTGTACAAATGTATCGGTCGCAAATTTCCGAAGGATAAAGAATAACATTTTCCACCCTCCCTGTCGGCGTGTTCATGCTTTTAAATTGGGAGTTATGTAGAAGATTTACAGGAATGTTATTCGACGACTTTAGTATAATATATCCTATTTCCTTCCGCTCCTTTTTCTATGTGTATCGGTATTGGGTATCGGTGTTGCGTTGTATTGTACGTAATATAAGGGAAAAAGATAATATAAGTCCCCGTATCGCATTCCGTTTGCGCAAATAAATAAGAAGATACCAATAATAAAAGAAAGAAAGTCTATACGGTTCCAGTATAGGAGATATATGAAGAAAAAAGTTTTAAAATGGAAGTTTATATGTTGTTTTGGGATATTTCAAAATAAATAAACAATGTACGGCAAAGTCGTATTCTATGTTTAATATTCTTAAGGTCATCGTTAAAATTACTTCGCCTTATGATACTTTCAAGTCAATATAAGACAATAATCAAGTATAGGCACCTTGAACATGATCTTATATGGATGGTGTTGATATAGTGGTCAGAGCATTATTACGTAATTGAGATATCCAGAAATGAGCAGTAAACAAAGTTAATAACTATTACATGAATAAATGGCGGAATAATGTCTGCCAGTTATGTAAGAAATACAACACGCGATGAACAGATTATTCTTGTATTAGTTGCTTATAAATATTTATTATTAATGAAACGAAATTAAAATGGTATCTGTACAATTGGCTTAGCGATTTCACTTTTTTGAAATCATGTTTCACACTTTCTACAGAACGTCGCTTTGTTTTACCATTTTTCCAGTATGTACACTGCCCTTCAGAGAAGTTCGATCGGTTGGTAAAAAACATGAAAAGGTTACAGAAACAAACGAAACTAAAAACAAAATGCAATTTTATTGTATGTACAGGTAAAAAAGACAAAAATAAATAAATAAAAAGTTATTCTGGGCTAATATAACATACTGAACATTATATTTTTTTTTCGTCGAAAAAACCTCCTTTGCTGTTAATCACCGCTCGAACTATTCTAGGCATTCTTTCGATAAGTTTTGTTAAAACGGATTGTGGAATATTAATCCATTCATGTTGCAGAATATTCCGTAAATGTTCTTGTGAAGTTGGGCATATTTTTCGGATCCTCCTGTCCAGTTCATCCCACAACAACTCTATAGGGTTCAAATCTGGGCTTTGTGGGGGCCATGTCATTACTTTCAGGGTGTGCTGTTCTTCTTGCTCCTTTAGATAGTTCTTACACACTAACGCAGTGTGTTTTGGGTCGTTGTCATGCATGAATGTAAAGTTACGGCCTATTATACGCAATCCTGATGGCACTGCATGATTCTGGAGTATTGCAAAATAATTTTCCTTCCTCATTACACCCTGCACTCTGCATAAATCTCCCGTCCCAGCAAAGGAGAAACATCCCCGCACTAACACAGAACTACGCCCTTGCTTCACTGTAGGTACAATGCAGTTCGGGATCACTTTTCGGTTTTAGATCTTCGGACATAAACTCGTCGATTTTGCCCAAAAACCTCAAACTTTGACTCGTCACTCCAAAGCACGTGTTTCCAATCATCTAACGACCAATCTAGATGAGAACGGGCCCACTGTAGCCGTTTTGTTCTGTTGCCGACGTAATAAGGGTTTTCGAATGGCAATGCGTCCATGAAGGTCCGCTTGTTGAAGTCGACGTTTTACCGAAACTCGCCGAAACTTGTTCTTCACGGCCGCGATTGGCTTCGGCTGCTATTTGTGGCGCTGTTAATTTTCTATTGCGTTTGCTTAATAATACAATTCTCAAATCTTCAGCTTTATTGTTTTCCTAGATGCTCCAGGAAGAACAGGATTTTCTATAGTTTCAGTTGTCCGATATCACTTTATGATGTCATTTACTGTTGAACTTCTCATATTTATTTTTTGAGCAATTCGTTACAACCCGAATATCCTTCTTCAAACAGCGTAATAATGCGTGAACGTTTTTCTGCACTGGTAGGCTTGCCACGTGCCATTTTGAAGTAAATTTTCTTAAAACTTTCGCGCAAAAACGACAGATGCACACCAACACACGTTTAACAGTAAAATGAAGCAAATTTATATCTTTCCGCCTGTGATAAATAAACAAGAATGATACTGCGGTATATTTCCTAAATGTATTGTTCGTTAATAATCCCCAAACGACCCGTTTCAAAAGATCGGTACTTCCGAGAAATTCTTGGAATGATAATAAAAGGGACTTTATCGTGGTTGTCGCAATATTTCTACTTTACATAATAATTTATGGCTTTAATCCCTTAGAAGAGAGTGTATGCTTAATATTTTTCTAATTTTATGTATTAATAATTGTATACAGTGTGATATAATAGATTTTTATTGTATGACCAAACTTCACCGAACGGCAGTGTACACTACCTCCTTCTTCAGTAATACATGTAATATTTGTCTTTCTCATCTTCTGCTACCTCTTCCACAAATTGCAATCGTTCCAATCCGTCGTTAGATGTTGCCGGTGTTCCCAGGGATTAATACGTAAAACTGCGTGATTTCCAACACGGTCAGAGTATGAAAATCAAACGTTGAGCGATGTTCGTCGGATTTACCGATACCATAAAAAAATAAGAAACCCGCAAAACTAAAACGGAACGTTACACTATATACAGCAGCATCACGACCTAATCCAAAGGGAAAATTATTTGACAGCCAGCACGGTTTTACGGGCAAGGAACGTCAATGCTGGTATATTCTTATGCAAAAATCGGCCGCCCTAAATCTTTGCTGATTTATTAAGTGACACGGAAAAAGGCTACGGATGGACGGGAGTGAGAGCCCGTTGAGACTAAATTACCTACAGGATAGTCGTCCAGATGACTCCTTCGACGCAGGTCGAATACTTACGGCTCGAGCGACGTAATATATCTTCCGTACCGCCAACATATATAGCGCGTAGGTTACAGTATATACATCGGACGGAGGAGTTTCATAATTCGCCAATTTAGGTGAATCCCGGAGCTGAATACATACATAAATTTATCATATTTCATCTGGGCCTAACAATGGAGAAAGGACGCCGCAGCATCTCTTAACGTCGTCCTATCCGTTAATCTTGTATATCTCCTACGGATTGTTGCGCTGATATCCCGAAACAATGATTAATTCCAATTCGCCTTTTCGGGCGATGAAAAAAAAAAAAGAGAAAAACAGAAAAACAGAGGAGAGATAAAAGAAACTAATAACGAAATTGTTAGTTGTGCAAATTTTCTTTCTTCTAACCTTCAAATTTAGAAACAAAAGACAGTCGACCACGCTGTTTTGGGAGATCCGCTGCATATTTTGCTCTAGATGTGGTCACTTAGACATTAGAAGCAAAGACTGTAAACGTGCGAGAAAGAAGATAAGTCGCCCATTACAACAATATAATGTTTTCGGCCAGGAAAAGGTTGTTGTTCCTTGCAGAAACCCTAACGGGCTCCAGATGGAAATAAGCTTGTCGAATAGTACAGTCGGCGCTCTTGCAGATACAGGTGCTACTTTATCATTGGTTACGAGCATCATAACTACAGAAGCTAAAGAACTTCGAAACTCGCTAACGGCGACATCGCTCTGTATAATGGTCGTACCAGCTTACCAATTAAGTTGGCCAAGGGAACCACCAATATACTTCACTTAGTTTTGCCGAATAGTTCACATTAAGTTATTTGGATATGGATGCCCCAGAAAACATGAAAGCTGCGATGAATGTTGCTATGCGAGAGGTAGTTTGTAGTACATTTCGAGTGGCTATAGTGTTAACTACTCTAGAGCAACAAACCGCCACCCTCAGACGGTCTTTGAATGAAGGAACCGTTTCTGAGGCCGTAAATGAATCCCGTCGTAATCGTTCAAAGATTATTCAATTTGTTTCAGCTTCATAGAGGTCATACGAATGGCCAATTAGATACCGTGAGTATCCGAAGCAATGAAAAGTGCGCCACGAGAGATCCCGAGATCGAACACTTGAAATGATCCTGAAGCCTGCCCAAATACAGCGGTCGTCTAGCTTTCTTAGTTAATTTCATCTTTGTGTTTTATATTTATTTTTCCAACATCTTTTTTGAAACTTGGATTCGAATGCTACATTTTACAGATTTCTTTAATATCAAGAGCAGCAGTTCTTGTTGAGAGTATAAGAGAAGAACTTGTTTGTGGCGTAGGACGAACTCGTTATAAGTTTTCTGTTAACTTTAATTTGTAAATAGAAAATAATTATTCAATGCTCAAAGTTTTTTAATTAAGCGGAGTAGTTGCAATCTCTTCCTTTAACGGACACGTATTTTGAATGCTGCGATATATAATAATTGCACGTCCTTCTCTCCGGTTGTATGTGTTCAGAAGTACATAATTCGTATCTACTTCACCTACACTACTCCGCCTATTTTCCTTCTTATAGAAGCGGATAAATTGTAGGACTTAACGAGGGAACTTTTCATTATGCATATTTAGTGTGTAATTTCCGCGCGCAAATTGAAGCCTGGAGAAAAAAAGAGAGAAAATTTAAAACAGCCGCTGTACATTGTCCGGCTCGCTCCTATTTTCTCGTGTTCGTAATTTGTACCATGCCGGCTGTTTTTCTTCCAATTTCGCAAATTAAAATGCAATACTGGAAATATGTTTTATTGAGGATTTTCGCTGCCTAATTAATAGACTACTTGTATGGTGATTGGTTGTAGAAACCATGATTTGAGAATTATCTCAATTAACTTCTTTGCTGAAAACCATCAGGAAATATAGAATACATTAGTAGAAGCTGAAGCGATTGCTCTATTCAATTCCTGGATACTCCCAGAAAAAAAAAGGTGAATAAATTTGTAGCCCGTGCGTAGTTCGATAACTTTATACAATGCTAATCAAGCAGAAATGGAAAAACAAAAAAGCGAACATCGCGTAATAATTCGGCATAATAAGCTCCTTATCGAATATTCACAGTCATCGTAGGAACATGTTTACTCTGCCAATTTCATTGTTCGTCCGCGGGAACTTATTCCATAAAAACAATTCAGTCAGGAATCGAAAAATTTCCCCGCAGCCAACATTATCTCTTTATTTTTTATTTTGACGTCCTTGTCTCGTTCGATGGGGACGAAACTTTTTCTATCAACAGCATATAATACACATCGCACGAGTCTCGTGACAATGCAATGACACTCCTATTTCCGTACTCTCTTTATTCTTTTTAAAACCGTGTCTCAGTTATCCAAGAATGAATTGTACTTGCTACGTCAATGTAATACGTATACGTGTATAATGTAATAAGAGCATGAAAATATCTCTTTGTTGTTTCCGACGTTTTTAAAAGACATACGACATTCAATTCTCAAATCTCCCATCTTGAATATATTCCGAGCTCATCTTATGACTTACAGGGTTAGTAAATAGAGGTGCAGACCCGCCAGCCCCGGATTTATAAATTTCTTATACGTGCCGTTTTTTTGCTGCAAAAAGAAAATTTTGTGCTTCAATATTAAGCGAGTTATAATGGTATCAATTTCTGGAACCACTGGATTTTGAAATTTCATTTTGTGTTCGTTTTGGGCGGCAAAAATGAAAATTTTCGATATTAAGCGAGTTATAATGGTTTGAATTTGGAGCACAGCGTGTCCTTAGCCCCGCCACATTCGGATTTTTAAGTTTCGTATACGCTATTATTTTGTGCTTTTGTGCTGAAACCGTTATAATTCCGTTAATATTAAAGCACAGCACTTAATTTTTGCGGCATAAAATGGCGCAAAATAAGCACAACAGGATAGCGTAAAATTTCCAATAGTGCAGTGCAGTGTGGATATGAAGCAGTTACGATAAGAAGCAATCGATTCTTGCTGTAAAGTATACAAAATAAAACAAAAGTAAAAATTGCAAAAAATTACACTTTTATTAAAAAAAAAGCACCAGAAACATCTAGTTGCTTACATACCATTTACGCCAGTTACTAAAATTCTATAACGAATCTTTTGTTAAACATACGAACAATATTGGGACGATACTATGATGGATAAATCTGAGTGTATCCAGTTACTTTTTGTTTACTTTTCAGGCGAAATATTTACGAAAAGCTTCGATTTCGTCCGTCTACATCGCTCGAGCCTCTCGGGGTTCTGCCTACTTTTTAACTGTCACTCACAGCTGTTTATCTCTCTGCTACATTCTGAGGGAAAAAACTACGTTCTTTACTTAAATAAAATGTGTCAAATTCATTCACGTACTTAAATCGTAAGAGGAATTTATTCGTTTTGTCTGATTTATAAAATTGACTCGCTTTGTTGGATTTCGTGTGCAAATTTTGGTGAATTGCACGTATACATAGTACCTATTACATTACGCTCTTGTAAAAAAAGCAAATCCCTTTAAATACTTCATGTGTATATATCTGTTTGTTCACATTTCCAACGAATTGGACATTAATAAAGGAATAGCTATTTACCCTTGGTGCTGACGGAGTTAGGAAACGTCCTTTTCAATAAAATTTATATTCGAGAAATTATGAAAAATATTAAAATTTATTTGAGATTGTAGCTTGTTTTCAATATTTTAATTAGAATTTTTTTTAGTTAAAATTCTTTTGGTTTCCTCCATATTTAATGCTTAAAACTCATCAAAAAAATTCTTTTCCGCTTAAATTAGCTTGTAAACAATCCCCAACGAAGTTTTCTCAATCAGCTTTAATACTTCGCCTTAAAAATTCTTTTTCATAAAGTTGGTCACTCGTGACAAGTTGTTTTATTAAGGGGAAATTACAAGGGTGCTACCACTGCCTTCGGTGACATTTTTGCCAATGGAAAAAAATAACTGTGCCACTCACGACATCCCTCAATCAGCGATACATAATAAGGAATCAGATTAACGGTTTAGGGTCGCCTAGGGAGTTCCTCGAAGTCTAATAATTGGAGAATTCAATATGTCAGCTAGGGTTTTGGAAGGAGTACGAGCTGCGCTCGTTCGATTTCTAGAAGCCTTGTGGGCGCTTGTCTTTCTCGTATTACGCCAATTTTATTCTCGGTTCTAATGATTTCTGATCTCTTTCGCTACGGTTTCTTGATGTTATAGGGCGTCGTCGTATGTATACGTGAGAAGAAATGCGTGGGATGAGCTTCGTTGGGAACATCGGAGATATTGATGGGAAAGTAAAGATGATATCTGCGATTTAGAAATCTATATTGGGAGAAGCTAGACCGTTATGTAATCGTGGTAAAAATGTAAATCTGAAGCTTTGAGGTTCTGTAAATGTAATAAAAATTGTTTTTGTCGCCTGGACATTAAACGCCAGAAAAGAAAGTTTAGAGTTTCACTTTAAATTTGATTATTTTTACAAATCTGTTGCGGACTTCAGGCGAACTCCAGAGTACTGCGGAACACTTGTTGAGAACTTCTGCTACAGACTATTAATTTAACTAGTGATGAATTAAGATTATTTAAGATACAATGTTTACGAAAAATTAACCCGATCTTACCGTTTATTGCAACCTATTTTTATAAAAGCTTCCAACTATTGTATTCCAACATATCATATCTAAAATAAATTCTAGACCAGTTGCTTGTCTCTATATTCCATTTCCTCCGCAGATAATATCATTTTCCCGCTCGGCCAAGACCGACCCTTTATTATATCGAGGTAAATGTCACCCTGTCGGAAAAGCAATACGGGAAGAAGTACGCGCATTGTGTCCGAAATGAGTTCTTTCTTATCAATAGCACTTCTTGCGCAAGGTACGCTGTGACAAGGCGTACCCGCTGGATGCGATTGTAATGGATGTTGTGCGGAACACACACTTGTCGTTGAAAGGCGCCTCTCGCAGAAAAAGGCTACGTTACGTTGGTTGCTTGTATATGTGCATTTTCGCGTTCAGCGCATGGCACGTATACGTGTAAGTATACAACAATACGAGAAATGTACGCTCAGGATTGCCAATTCGGGAAATGGTACGAAATAAATATTTATGGGTGGTAAAATGGCGGAGATAATCGAGTCTGTGTATATGGCGTAATTTGAAATATGTGAAGACTTAAAATGATATAAAACTAACGTTCTGAGCAACGATAGAACGGACAACGCGGAAATATCCTAGCGGTTGCGCCATAAAGGTATATAACACGTAAGGGAGGATACTCGGGTAATTTAACGAGCAATAATTTGCGTTTGTAAGATAAAATATGTATCCAATTAGTGCTCTTTAATTTAGATCTGGCATCGCTTGGGGACGGGAGACTTGGAGGGGCGACAGGTTGTTGTGAAACAGTTCTTTCTAGTGCGTGTTATCAATTTCAAGCAACGGTGTGCTATGGGCATAGTGTAACGGAAACTTTTGCAAAACTTCAGCAGCCCTATGGAGACAATGTCTTGTCAATTCTCCAGATATTTCGGCGGTTTAATGCATTTTCAGAAGGAAGAGTGTCGATTGAAGATGTACCACCCAGCGGAAGGCCTCCATCTTCAAGAGCCGATGAAAATGTTGACTTACTCTACCGTTGATCAAATTTTGACCAATGAATTGGAGATGAAAAAAATTTACGCAAAAATGGTTCCAAAAAGGCTCTCGCAGGATATCCAGCAGTACTATACAGGTCGGAAGAGCCGTCTCCAACGCAAAACATCTTCCTTGGGAAACCACAAGGAAGTTGTTTTGAGGAAGGCGATATTGAATTGTAATTTTGTTCAAATAAAAAAATCGATAAAAATGAGTCACGTTACTTCGTACAATACTGAAGAATAGTTTTCACGAATAAAAACTTGTATTTGTTGAAGCTGAAATAATTTTAGCTGTTGTTTAGTAAATTCGTGATTTCTGGACGAAACAAATTGTACAAGACGCCCGTTCAGTATACTTTGAAAAAGAAAGGGGAATTCCTGAAGAAAACTAAATGACACGTGGAGAACACATTCTCTTTATTTATAATTCAACAAGCGAGCTTGGATTCGTGTTTTCCCGCTTGACTTGTTGGAAAAATAAGCGCGATCAGTCGAAAAAAGGACAAAGACAGCAAGGAGCAAAAACTATACGACATACTATTGCCAAATTGACTGAATTAATGCCTCAATTTTACGACGAGCATCGTTTGAACCGAACGTGACGTTCGTCTGTGCGTGGATCAAAAAAATTACAATCCATCACTACGCTGACTTGGGTACTAGCGTCAGAGGTCGCATAAAAAATACGTTTGCAGAATTTTCATTTTCAATTTTTATCCAGCTTGCTACTACATACTATGTATTTGTATTGTCGATCTACGTTTACTACTTTTTTTATGTCGAGTCCATGGGCTGCAATTTGATTAGCGCCGTGGCGCAATTCAGTAATTGCGTAGTGATGTCATCTGCAATACTAAAATATGGATGAGGTTTTTAAATATTAATCCGGAGGTATTTTTGAATGTAATGCAAAAAATGGGGACGAAGTATGTGAAGTAATTAATACTTCATAAACTCACTATTAAAGATAAAAGATTGGTTTAAATTTGGCAAAGATACTAAGCTTTTTATTTGTTATTAACTCGTTGACTTTCGAGGTTCAAAATGTTCAATTTCTTCTTTTATTGTGTTGCAATATTTGTATAATTACGAGGCTCGGAAAACATATTATCCAAATTCGTAAATTTTACTGACACCTCTACATGTACAAGCTATAACTCAATCCAAAACAAAAGTTAATTTACAAATAGAAGCTCCAACTAGAGTAGACGGTTCTCCTCTTTAAAGACCTAATAGTATCTAGTTTTATTACACCGTACTTTAAAGAGATGAGATAAGAAGCGTTCCGACCGAGAAGAAGAGATATTTGGAACGCGAGCGCGAATAAAAATGCGAGATTTACGAGATCGCAGGACGAAGACGGAGCACCGTTTAATTTGGAACCGTTAATTACGGAGTTGCCATTTTACGACTGTAAGACGCGGTTGTGTGGATGTAAATACGTACGTTGCTGTAATGAGTAGCAAACAATCTCGGTGTATGCACTTTCGGCTATAAACCGTGACTGTAATCCTTAATAAGTCGGGCGCAGTAAGACAGGATTCTACTTCTTTCATAGATCGTAGTATAGATACAAGGGATTCTTTAACGACTACTTTCGCGTGTCGTACTTGCGCTTGAAGAAGAAGAAAATCGTCATATTATGGGCGACCATGCGGATTGGCCAATTAAGTGACACTTCGGTGTTCCTTGCTTCCTGGTAACCTGGTACGTATGAGTGGTTTTCAGACGAGTGCCACTTTTCCTGTTCGTTCCAAATCGACGTGCAATTCTTAAGACGAAGCTCGTCGTGACCTCCCATAATATGATATTTTAGCAATTTAGGTGGACAAAATTCGAAAAACTGAAGTGTTCAAACGTATAACGTCAAGCGAAATTTTAAAATGAAGAATCTTTTTTAAAAAAATTGTATCTTACTGCATGTGGAAGACAAAGATAAAATCTTATACTAGAAGAAACTGCGAAACATGTCAAACAAAGTCACCTTCCAATATATGAGAAATAGCACGTGTTTAATAATTTCTATGTTACAAGAGAAACTATTTATTTAAATAAATTTATTTTTTATACCTACGTACCGTATTTAATTTAAGGAGCACCTGAATAAACTAGCAAATGTATAAACATTATTTACGTATGTATATTTAAACGAAACATTACGCAAAATAAGGTGAACCTGTGTGCCTTGAGTTTGAAGGATGGAAGAGCTCCTCCAAAAATTTTATCTGTCTGACAAAGGCGTACTTACCCCACATCTTAGATTATTCAGAATCGCGCTAAAAATTAACTCCAGCTAATAACGAGAACGTTTTAAATTAAATTCGTTTGGCGAAATGTTACGAAAGACGTAAAATACAATACCTGCGGATCGGAAGTTTTCTGTAAGGATTCTACTTTAAACCGTTTACGCCAACACGCCGACGCTTTCGACAAACGAGGAACCGGGCGAAATTCGACGCTGCCGACAGGTTCTTTGGAATTACGCACCTACCTCGAGTTATTCTCCTTAATAAGATTGTTCATTGTTGCAAATTTCATCCGCTAAATTCTATACAAAAGGGGGAATACTCACGAGCGGGCGTTAACGCAGTCTTCTTCCTTAATTCCTTTACAATTGACGAAATTTTCTGTTGCTTGTAGATTATTTGCGATACTAAAAACGAATGATCATTTATTTCGTGAGCGATTTAGAGGTAAAGTTTTTAGATAAAGAATAGTCGGAAACAAGTTCTGCATAACCTAAAATTATGACCAAGTACACAGGGTGTTCAATTCCAGCCACAAACAGCACAAGTTTGATTTGTTAATGAAGATATTTAGGTCAATCCGCTACTTTTCTTAACTCGAAATTGTAGAGCTGTAAGGTTTTACTTTATTGAAGAAATCTGTTCCCGTAGAGCCACCAATGAGGGTGTATTTCGTGGTATACCAAAGTCATCAGATCTCTACATAACGTATATGTGATCTAAACCTAAAAAATCAACCGCATCTCGATAGAACTGTGACTTCTCAAGATACGTGTTAGAATAATGAGATCGTTCCTTTGTTTGACCTTTAAAATCCGTTCTTTACGTCAAGGAATCAGAGACAAGGATTATTCACAATTCTTTGGAAATTTTATTTAATAATAGTGCGACACGTTGTAAGTAATCTAGAATCACTGTGAGTGTTTGCACCTGTTCTTAACTAAGCTTATTTTCATCCTACTTACATTTTCGATGGTGACGCCATAAAGCCGTGTCTGCTACACAAATTCGCTTAATTCTTAACATCCATGACAGCTCTATTCTTACAACATGAAGAAGAAAAACAAAGCTTTCCAACTAAACTCCAGCACGACACTCCTTTTTTTTTTCGAACCTTTCCTAAACCGTCTCGGAATAAGCTCAGCCTATACGCCTGTCTGTCGCAGCGTAGTGTAATAAAATGCAAATGGAAAGGACGTAAAATATATCTATTTTTTTGAGCATGTATAAGTAATGAATTATTCCAGTCACTGATGGCAGCCTGGCAGCCTCGGGTCTCTGGCAGTAGGAAAACATATTGCTGTATTTTCTTTCAGAAATTGAAAATCCTCCCCCGCGAATCCTCTCCCTTCCTCCAGCCCCTTTCTGACACTCTATTCCGCCGAGTTTAATCATACGTAGAGTGGCTTTCGGATTGAAATCCGGCCACCGAAAAGATATTTCGCGGCAACGGGACGAATGTATAAATTCGGCGAGGAAATTTATGGGATAATTAAAAAGTATCTGGGGAATGGAGGGAGAAAGAAATTGGGAGTTCGCGAGTTAATCGATTCTCTTACTTTCATTTCCTTTTTTTTTTGGAGGGGTTAAAGCGTTAAATGGCTTATTTCGGATACTAATTTCGTATTTATTGGACAAACATTTTATTATTCTGAATTAATTGAATTACAAAAAAAAATTGAAGTAAAGTTGCTGCGTTTCTCGTTATATTATTGGATAAAGCGTCAGGTTACGGAAAACGCCTCCCATTTCTAATTAACTGTGATCATTACCCAAACCTACTAGAATTTTGTCGAATTCCGAGGTGTCGCAATCTCCGGTAGGGCTTTTTAACGTGTCGAACATCGTATTGGCATGAGGCTTACGGTTTTATGTCCTTCCGCGAGAAAAGGCACAGTCCGACTTTTATCCGTAATTAAAAACCAACACTCCCGACCGGATTTTAACTCGCGTCGTTGGGATCGAAAGGCAAGTATGCAATCGACCGTGTGTTTGCCGGGTTCTCTTATGCTTTTTGAGAGGAATATTAACTCTTGTTTTTTCAAACAATATCTGTATTCGGGCGGCCTTCTGAGGGTGGTGCGTTAAAAGTAGTAAGTTCGATACCTGTCCAGGACGGTGGCAATTTTTTTGGCGGATTCGGTGTAATTTTTATTTATTATTCGCACGTTGAGGGATAATTAGCTGCTTCGATAATGCGCCCGTTTCTTAAATCAAACTTTACAAGTCTGTCTCACATAAAACTCTATAATTTTGTTCGTGAATATATTGACTAGGTACATTTAATTCTAAAAACTAACGGAGACAAGAGAATTCCATTACATTAAATAGTACCGACCGCATTTCAATTTTGTTCAACTATGCATGTTACAGAGTTCGAATCTAAGATTTAACTTTGTTTCGTTTTATACCATTTTAATATCTCGAAGCACCAAATTACATTTGGAAGGTGACTTTTTTCTCTCATTTCAATTTTCCCTCTCTTACGGTTCGACGCGAATGAATAAAACTTAATCCTTTCCCGCGCCCATATATCTTCGTAGCGCCGAATCTTCTCTAGCTGTTCCAGAATATATACTCTCCCTTCGCCTCCATCCTCTCATCCTACTACCTAATATATAATTCAGCTTTATCTTGTACAGATAAATTTTAGCGGTTTTACCGCTATCTATCGAGTCCATTTTCTTTGTCACTTCGATTGTAAATAATGAGAGAGCCGATTCGATACGGGAAGGGCCCATCTTTCGGTCCCTCTCGATCCGGAAGGAGGTTCATATTGGTCCAGAATCAGAATTGTATTATGTCTAACCGCTATCGTGTCTTCCTTCGAGAAATAGCGTCCTTCGTTCTTAAGATGTAGGAACCATGGTCCTACGAGTCTCGGTAACGATAAGCACGATGCAGTTATATCGGGATTTATTACCATGCTTCCCAGAGCTTAAAGAAGAGTAGATGGCCTTAAAAAAAAACCTAGAAAAGAAGGGATTATTATAGAGATGCAAGCTGACGATTTTATTTATATTTGCTTTTAGGATAAATAAAAAGAGCGGAGGTTATTATTATTATTATTTATTACATCGCCCATTATTATGCATGGATAGTGCATTTTGTTGATTTTCAAGAAATTAGATTCTAGGAAAATATCTTTCCAGCGTCCTTATAATTGTTTTTACCAGGCGCTAGAACCTAGAACTAAATAAAGTTTTAAAGAAATACTTTTTAAGAAATCCATCCATGAATGGAGGGATTCTTCTGTTGCACACTTCTGTTGCCCCTCAGGTTCCAATTCAAGCTTTTGTTCTTCCTAAAAAATACCCTGCCACCATTAATGCATTTCTGTTGTAATATGAGAAATGGTTTGTGAAATCTTTCGCAAATATGGTCTCCTTGGACGGATTAAATCCGTTTCCTAAGACTTCATTTCCGCGCAAATAAAACGAGACAACCTTCCTGGGGCCTTTTTTTTTGGTTTTCTCATTCTTTTACTTTTCCTCGGGTTTTCCGCGAACGTTTTCGTTGTCGCCTTATGTAATTTTCCCTTCCCCGCTTTCATTTAACCGCATAGACATACTTCGACGTAGACTAGATGACGTTTCATCAAATCTACGGCTTTACCGTTCTTACATGCATCTTGCTACGTAGATTATATCTTTGCTTTATTTAGGCAAAAGTACGAGCGTGATTTTTACGATTCAT
Source organism: Oryctes borbonicus (assembly GCA_902654985.2). Lineage (NCBI taxonomy): Eukaryota > Metazoa > Arthropoda > Insecta > Coleoptera > Scarabaeidae > Oryctes > Oryctes borbonicus. The sequence continues at coordinate 2,336,856 of LR736871.1, read as the reverse complement.
GGGATGACGAAAACAAGATGGATGTAACGAAATACATCTATAATGTTTCAATCCAATCGGTGAATGTCACCTTGGAATCTCCCTTTGAAAGTGTATCGATCTCAAAAGGGACTATATTGAAAAATACAATGAACACAACGTTTTCTTTTTTTTTGCCACTAAAACCAAATAAAGTCTCTTAACACTAAAGTTGGAATGTGACGTATCCAAGCGAATAAAATTTTTGAATTTGAATCAATGCTTTCCAGACGTAAGCTAATGATTTAAACGAAATTGCTTTAGTTTGATCCTGAAGTACTGAATAATGTTTTCTCCAATTTTTCTTTCAGGGATATCAAGCTATCCAACGATGAAGATCCTGTACGTTGGATTTTTGGTTCTTCTATCAGGACCAACTTTTGGTAAGTTTATAAATTACATTTTACTTCCATAATCTTGAATTTTTTTCTTTTAATAACAAATATGCAACACAAATCTTGATAAATTTTCAATAATTATAATCCATAACCTAGCATTATTTTCGAAGGTTTATATCGTGGAAATTTACCACTTCTCACGTACACATGCATCATCTACGCTTCAATTTTGTAACAAATACCGTTATTTATCAAACAAATTCCTTAATTATCCTAAACGTGCCCATACATAATATGAAAATCCGTGCTACTTTACGCGAGGTTCACGGAAAACAGTCAGTTAAGGTTGCGAAAACCTTTTTGTATGATGAGAGCGATGCCTTCCGACCACGTATCACCGTTGCCAGCAATAGGATGGGGTGGCATCTCTCATCTATGACGCTCGAAGGATAATCCGTAATAGTTTCGGGCGGTGAAACTTGCTCTTAACTCTAGCGTGCTTCACACTTTGACTAATTGAACGCATATTGGATGTCGTGCATCTCCGTCAGTGCTAATAAATTAAATTTTTACTAACATGTTTCTAATTGAACATCTTCGATTTGATCTATGCATTCGATTTGAATTTATATGAAATGCATTAAAGAATACCTATTGACTTCTTCCGAAGCGGAGTTTTGATATTTACGAGGGGGTACCCACCCCTCCCGAACTTATTTTCCTTTATTTGTTTATTCATTTTTTGAACAAAAAATTTTCAATTCCCTTCGTACTTTCCATTGGCAGTAATACATTCGTCAAATCTTTTATTCCATTGTTCAAAACAATTGTGAAGTTCGTCCTTTGTGATTTATTTTCAAGACTCCCGATAGAACACTCTAGCTTGCTCTAGAGGGTCAGGAATGGACGACTCCTCTCATATCGAAATAGCAAATCAGCATCGTTTTGACGTTTGATTTCAATGTAGGAGCTTTTTTTGGGACAAGGCGAACCTGTAGGCTTCTGCTGGTGTTACCTGTGATGACCTGGGAAAAAGTTTGAATTATTCCGGAATTCTTCTTTCAAACCCCAGCATGCTTCCACGCGATATTGTTTTTCTTAAGCAGTCAGCAATCGAGTTCCTTCGTTAAAATCCGCTGAGCTGAACTTCAAGTCACCCCTCAAAGCTCCACAACTTCTTCAATGAGCCGTCGACGATTTTCCAAGATGATTTCGCGAGTTTTTTCAACATTTTTGTTGGTTCTCCTTAAAGCTCCACAACTTCTTCAATGAGCCGTCGACGATTTTCCAAGATGATTTCGCGAATGTTTTCAACATCTTCATTGGTCGGGCCGTGAAACGACTACCTGAGCGAAGTTCGTCATCATCTCACCTCTTTTGAACCGGGAAAATCACTTAAAGACTTGAGTTTTCCCTACAGCATCATCCTTGTTCTTTTTAACATTTCAGCAGATTCTGTGTCAGTTTTTCCGAGCAAGAAGCAAAACCTTACGGCCGTGCACAACCGTCCCTAAAAAATTGACACAAGCGACGACGAAAACTCCGCCCACCACAACATCAGTTCGGTGTCTTTTGGATGCCCCCTCTTATTTGCGGTCGCCGGCGTTTTGCTCTCTGGCAGTAATGCGACTCGAAAACGACAGCTTCGGAGACATCGTCCGTGAAAATTGCCGGAAGATTGAGATATGTTCCACATTTGCTGCAGGTTCGCGTTATGATGTCTAGCGTCGAGTTCTAGCGGAAAACCTTCATTTCTGCCGGAATGCAGGAACGAAATAATGTGACAGGTGATTTTTCTAACCTACACTGACACGTTTCAATATTTTGTTTCGTATTTCTTATTTTCTGATGGAGAAATATGAGATTACTCTGCTACGATTGATTGATAATACTAGTCAACAAGACATTTGTCCATAAGTAATGAGTTACATCAAGAAGCACATGTCTTGTGTTATAAGTTAGGGTGCCTCTAGCTGGCTAAATGTTTTGGTATTCCGATCATCGAAAAGAAGGATTATGCTGGAATCTGTCATAGTCAGAACAGAGCTGTGTGGCAGTTTAGCAATAGAATCTCCGTTCTGTCTACAATCTTAGGGTCAAGTACTGTACTATAATAAAATTTCCCAGGTGTTCTCGAATAGTCGAGGGTCTCTTTTAAAAAAAGATCAATTATGCCCCAAAATTCCTCCACCAATAGTAATAAAGTACCCGTCAGACTACTGCGATTTCTCCACGAAAAATCGTAGAATTCGAATAGATTACTATTAGATTCTCTAGCCCTCCGGTTTTCTATTTTTAAATAGTGAGTTATCGCCCTATTTGTCTTATATCCGCATCCCATGTGTTCTATCGAAGCTACTCGTTCATCCGAACATTTTTTAGCGTAGATAAGTCCAGCTCTTTTAAATCGAACAAAATGAAGACGAGTTCTCTAATTAGCAATCTCGAATTGTTCACGTCTCGCGCTATTCTTCTTTATTTGAAATGCTTGGTTAACAGGAACATTTTTTTTTCATCCGTAATATAAAATGTTGAAAATTCACTCTTATCTCTAGGTTTATATAATTTTATGTATCTAATTTGAAAGGAAATTTAATTTTAAATCTATATTTATAGTTAAAAAGAAATTATTAACATCTTTGCAATACGCTAAATTAACATTTTGAAAAAGGTAGCTATGTAAAAGATATAAAAAAAAAACGTCGGACTAATTAACTAACTCCTCAAAGGAGACTAAAAATAAAATGAATTTTGCACTTTTCTTGCCAAGGCTATCTATTTATCGAACTCCCGTCATATATCCAGTCAGATAGAAAACGAAATAGTGTCAATGATCTCTTGCTATGACGGGTACCATTCAAGGTTTCGAACTCTGGCAATAAGCATCATTTCATTCGTACCATTAAGTTCAAGTAATGAAAATTTTACTTGTTGCATCCTCCACGTAACATTCTCACTGGCTAAATTTAATATTAGCATCTCGAACGGGGCCAGCGAGGGATGACGAGAACCTTCAAAAGGGAACCTGAATGAACGAAATCGATAACTCGTTCGGAAAATAATGAATGCGGCGGCTTGCTCACAATGCATCCCGCTCTATCAATTATCACTTAACGCGGCTGATTTAGCAGCCGCTTTACCGACAGAGCGATCCGATCGCGCGATCGACGCCGATGTGTAGGCACGGGCCGGGTTAAAAGGCAAACGCAAAAGTAGACGATGACAGGGAGGGTGGGAAAGACGGGACTCTCATCTATCCGACGGCTGGTAATAAATGAAGGCATCGCTAGCTCTCCGCCCGCCCTCCTTTCGATTTCGGGTAGGCGCGATTCAGTTTAGAGACGAAAATAATTTCCGTCGGTCCGAAATATTCGCACAGAATGAAACGGCGAACCTCCTTTCCGAAAAGGGCAATAAAATCGATTCGTATTATGCGAGAACATGACTGAATGGTCTTGTTTTGCTAGCGCGTAAATGGAGGGCGAATTTCTATAACGTTAGGACTTAATTTATACGGTTCTATTATTTGTTGGCCGTAATGTCGTTTGTTGACATAATATTATAATAAAGTTTATTAGGGGCTGTAAATTGCAGCTCTTTTTGTTCTAGTAATTTAAGTGACTTAATAATCAAAGAGAAATATATTTGGAAAATATTCCATAACGTTTATTATGTTATCGGAAAACGTTGACGTTCTAGCAGTTTTACAATAAACGCAATTTTACGATTTCAAAAGGCCGGGTATCCGTATATACAGCGTGTTCAAATCGCTTAGAATAATGCTCTACACCCTCTGTAGCTCGTTATATGAAAAAGTTGTTTGGCGAGATGGGTTATCCAAGAAAAAATTGAATTTATGATAAATAATGAACAAAGAATGTCGAATAACATTTTTAATACACTGCTTTAATCCATATACCTGACATATTAATGCCTTCAAACTGACGAAGCTGCCATATTTAAATCCCCATTTTTCTAGGTTGGGTTTCACTCTAATTGCGATTTTCTCCGTCGCGCAAAGTAGGAAATAATTGAAGCTGGAAAAGTAAATATCCCGCTTAGATAACAAAGTTGAAAATACACGGATAAACAAGACGACACCGTTTCGACGACAACGACAGGGCGCCATCTAGTGCAACGCAAATACGTAGGTAGATTGGTAGACCGGTATAGGAGTAGCGAGTCCTCCTACGGCAATTCGCCGGGGCTAAGTGGCGTAAAACTAAGAGGAAATTAATAATTCAGAGACCTCCCTTATTATTTACAATGTTGTTGTTGTGTAGCTGCCGCGTCCGCCCTTCCTGCTTCTCGGAATGGATGTAATGCGGAATTATCGCACCTGGCGAGGATGTCGCTCGACGAGAATACGTTACCTTTGAATATTTAACTTTAATCAAGGAGGCGCGCCCCGGCGACATAGGAAACTATAAGCGAGTCGCGATTATTAAACTATATGTACATAGGTATGGGTAAAGTGCATTGTCGTATAAATTGTGATTATATATAAATTCAAACCAAGGCTATTCGATCTTTGTAAAAATAAATATTTCAATTGCCACAATTCAACATTCTCCTATTCGATGTTCATTCGACCTAAAATTCGTTTTTTTTTCGAGTTTTGCGATAACACGTTTGAATATACAGGGTATATTTGCAGAATTAAATATCAACCAGATGCCCTGGACGTTGGCTAACTTTCGCAGTTCCAAACACATCAAAAGGACCAAAACTTATGCTTACTGAATTAAATCTAAGAAACAAAGAAATGCACCGATTTTCCCATATTTCCTGATACATAAAAGATATGAACAGAAACCCAAAAATATTCGAACTTAACCGAATGCAAACTTTCTTCTTTTGCCCTTAATTTTGCAACCAACAGACATCTTGTTAATCGAACTTCTCTATTGAAAGCGATTTTGTAAATTGGTTTAGTTAGCGGTGTTTTGTACCAGTTTACTTAAGATTTTTTTTTATGGTAGAACCTACATCGAGAGTACTGCCTGCCGCCACCGCTTGCTTCATAAATAATCAATGCGATGAAGTTAATATTGAACTTGGTAACGTTAGTGTACTCCGACCGAAATAGAATTTTAGATTGTGCGTGTTTGGTTTACGTTTAATAGATTTCGGAGTTAGTTTAATATAAACCAGCCAATATTGTAGGGCACGTATGTAAATATGTATATGCACCAAATTAGTTTACCCAAATTTCGAACCAAAACTTACGTCTTGTGTACGGTGTATTTATGTGGCAGTACATAGATTAAAATCAATGTTCTACCTAAGCAGATTAAACAAAAGAAATAAACTGCAACAAAACAATGCAGCGAATGCATTTTTTTCTGGAATTTATGAAATATGTAAAGATCGTGGCATTTGAGGTTATGTATTTACTCCATTGATAGTAATTACTAATTAAGAATGTCGTATCTTCTGAATTAAGTCTCATAAGTAAAGTTCGCCACTTTCCGTGCGCTTCATGTAATTAGCAGAGACTGGACGGATTCGTGTTTTGTCGACTGTAGGCAACACCAACCCATTTTCACGAGACGAATAAACACGAGTCTGTCTAGTCTTTACTAATTTTGTGATAGCGACGAACTTTACTCATGAGTCACGTAGGTGGTGGATAAAAAGGATCGTTCTCGCTACTTGTTAATAGGAGACGAGGAGACATCGTAGTTGCATATTCTTTTAACCCGCTGAACACGTTCATTTATAATTTTTACCTTCAGCTTCAAGCGTTTTTGAGTTAGAGGCATCGAAGTATTCCAATCATCAAAATCGGCAATAAAACGAGGTCCAAATTCGACAGTTTGCCCTCTAGCCGTGCTCTTCCAGCCAACAAATTTGACCTTTTCCGATAGCAAATTGTCCATTGAATAGATTGATAAACCAGAACAAATTTGCTATTTGCTTGTTATTGTCGCCTACTTATCAGCAATGAAGCTTCACAGCTAAGCATTTTAGATCGGACCTTCTTGCTTAAAGTAGGCCCCCCAAGCTACATGTAATATGTTACATGGAAGTTTGTATCTATTTTGGGTAATCCGCAACATTGTTTCTATGGAACTAACCGAACGATTCGAACAGTTAATTGAAGCGAGATTGTAACAGAAGAGCGCTTATTAACATCGCTAGAATATTGCAGAAATTCTCTTCCCTTCAACTCATCGCATTGAACGGTATTCGGCGGGGTATAGTTGAATGCATCCCGATCCCATCGCCGCCGCCGCCATTATCAGCGGTGCAGCGCCGCGATTTGAATAGCGAAGATCAAACTATAGCGACCAACCGGTTGCTGCTGCTTTGCGTCTAATGAACGCTTAGTTAACAATTGATATTTATCCGCATAACCGAGACTCGCGATCCGCCTGATTGATCGGCTTCCATTCAGCTGCGTGCCAACGGCGATGGGATCGTTGACGATCGAGCATCGATGTGTTGAGTATTAAGGTCGTCCTGCGGCGTTATATGCATGTGCGAAATCGAAGGTTGTGGTTGTTTTTGGTCGTAGTTGCCCGTTTCCGCATGAGTAAGCGTGAAGATTGTTAGGATGATATTCTAAAACGCTTGTAGACGATTATCACAGCGTTAAATTTAATTATCGTAGCTTATCGTCTTTATAATTTTAAGTAAATTCTGATGCAGCTTATAAGGATTATTTAAACTAGACCTTCCTTTTACAAATTTATGCAGGGCTGGTAAGATACGAATTAAACTAAGTTGTTGACGTAGTGGTTGGGCAACCAGCGGTTATTTTAACTAACAAAGGAACATCCTGAGGGTCAGGCCTCTCTTGTTAATTCTTTTGTTAATAACCAAAAAAAATGCACGAATTTGGGACTAAATGTAGTAATAGAGGGCCGAAAAATTTAAATGATTACCAGGATCACTCTATCTTATTTCCAACATTCCCAAAATGAAATTAACCTCATCTTTTTCATCTCACTAAAATACCGCGAGACATCTGTTAATTCTCTTCCAGAATTCATTAACGCTAATATATTCAACCGACCGAATTAAAATCTTGCAAATTTACATTTAACGGCGTAAAATCCGAAAAAAAGGCTCACCTTTAACGGCCGCAACATCGTAACGCCGAAATGCTCATTATTGCTACGGTGCCGCGGTCATCATGCAAAATTGATTAGATCGCGGAGGAGGAAGGTCCGCTTAAGAATGCGATGAGCTGATGAGCCAATTTCGTATTTATGACTAAGGAAGAGGAGCTCGCAATAAAAATGTATTAGTTGCCATGGGGCAGGACGCAAACGGTCTGAAGTATCTCTTTCCGAATTAACTGCTAAAACGAGATGGAAAAATACGGAAAGTGCCTTGCTAAGCGGAAAAACCTTTTTTGGCTGCGTTTGGGCCGGACATAATCGGCACCATTGCTTCTCTATCCTTGTTTCTCTCTTATACACCATTCTATCTGGATAATAAGGGTTGGAGCGGGCGAGTTATAAAATTCGTTGCCTTGCGAACCAGCCTCGATTCCTCTAATCACCCTCTTGCGGTGCTTACACAAAAGAACAGGCAAAATTGTAAACCTTTGATCAGTTCCTATTATTAAAATGAAAAACGCAATTATGGCTGGCGTTCCGCTTAAATTGCGCGAATCCGTCTTCCTTGCTTTCTTCGCGACGTCGATTCCTCTCCTTTCGCTTATTCCTTCTCTTATTAATTACACGTTATTTGATCGCGAACAGTCGCCCTCGCGTGGCGAATTTTAATGCCTATCCAGCGTTGCATGTTCGCAAGTTCCATTCGTGTTATTGGGAGCGATTATTGAAATTCTCCGCAGCTGCTGCCGATTTTATGAGGTTGTAATAGAGGAAAACCCAAGGAAACCATATCGATTAATGTGGCTTGAGATGGGATTTCATAAAAATTATTTTAAACGTGGAAGGGATACAACAAACCAATTTAATGGCAAAATAATTTACTTGGTATATACAAATTAACAGGTAAAAATGAAAAATGCAATAAAAATGAACCAATGAATTTAAAATAAGAAAATCCAAAATAGAAGGGCTTAACTACAACCCATAATATTTTTAACGAATGATTTCAATCAATCACCTTGTATAGGATATTGTAGACGCAATTAAATCACGTTAATCGGGGGTCCCTTCAGGATCCCTGTTATTCACTTCGAAAGTCTCCATAATATGTACGTTGATCACAAATCTTTATTCCTGCGTAATTCTTAAGCGGATAACCCACTCTATCTAGCAAGCCACTACATAACTCTCCACCTTCTAGTGATCGAAGTAGTCGACCGCAGTACTCCGCAATGGCCGACGTGTAATTTCGCTTCTACCTCACTTCTTTCTTTGCATCTCATCCCTCTCTACCTCGGCCATGGTAGGATCGAAAGATCATGATTATTGCCCGGTAAATGAGATGTGATATAAATGAATCAATGTAATTTGTGGCCGGATCCTATTCAATTTAAAAGCGGGGGAGGGTTCGAATTAACGAACGTTTCAAAGGAGCCGACTTCCAATGAGATGCAGCTCGGTGGGGTAGCGTGATGCGACGTTAAGTGAAAGAAAATATTTTATTCCCGCTGCCGGAAACGCTGGGGAAGATGCGGCGATTTCGCGGGGGAATAGCTTCGGTCATAATGCGAATTACCGCACGGAAAAGAAACATTGCAATTCATCGATGGGGTTTCTGTCCCTGAGATTGGGCCAAGACGTAACACATTGATGGGATGACCAAATTAAGCTAAAGTGGTTGATTCTTATTGTGGTGTATGAAAAGAAGTTAGAAATTGTTAAACTTGTATAATTCCCGAGTAAATTTGAAGACCTTTCTGAAGATGATATTCAAAACACGCCCTCCTATTAGCTTCTTCCAGGATTTTTATTATTGCGTACACGAAATAAATTTCAAGAGCCATCTTGTAGCATTTTATTAACTAAATGGCGCACTTCATTTAATTTCTAGAATATAAATCAGTTCGCTATACACGCCGGGATCATTTCCAGCAAAGTTAGAGCAATATAATCTATTCGTTATCATTTTAATAAATCTGCTGCCAGTCATAGATCTTCCGTCCAACGTTAACTTACGTCTGTGCTTTGTAAATATATTAGCCCGGACGAAATGAAAAAATCGGCTTATCTAGATAGAAAAGATCCTTGCCTAATATTTATGTTGACGGAATGTGTCGGCGTGTATAAATGTAGCGAATATATGGATGTCCGAGATTCGTAGATTAAGACGCTAAAACTGATGAAGTGTATTTGTTTTGTATCAAGCGGACGGTCCAGAGTGGTTCTACTCTTAATTGAATCTTATTTTTATTATTTTTTTTTATTTTTTTGGTCGAGTTAATTAAGTATGGTGTCCACATACATTAGCACATTCTATTATTTTTAGATCACCGTTTCACATCGCTGGAAAGCCTCTCAAGTCGTGTCCGTAGAAAATAGTGAAGTAAACTTTTTATATCTTTATACATCATTTCTTTCTTAAAAATGCTTTTTTTTTCAAATTTTAAAGGTACACCCAGTATAACAATATTGCGAGTGTTGTTTGTGATTTTACATTAAAGAGCAGAGAGAAATTGAAAGGTTGTCTGAAGAGGTCGACAATACGTGCGACGAAACGTAACCAAATGAAGTGAAACCGAAAGTCCGTGTTTTTTTTGTATGTGACCAAAATTATTTAGATCAGGGGTAGTCTTTGATTGCATCTTCAATCCTATTTCAGGTTATTATAAACGTAGCTACGAGGGTGGAATTTAAAATCGCGTAAAGAATAGCGGTCTGCGCAAAGCACAAATGGAAAAAGCTCGATCTAAAAGAACAATTACGTAAATAACAATAAATGCCAACTTCTACAACTTGGACATTACAATTTTTTCCCGAAGATGTATTATTAGTTCATACATCTGAAGTTTCCAAGCTTCATAAAGCTTCACTTCCTTTTTACTTTTTTTTTTACCGTGCCTCTACATACCACTGCTGGATTTGAAAGATTTCCAAATTTCAGCTGACTTGGAATAAACTTCCATAACTCTTAACGCCAATAACATTAGTTGGTAAATTTTATAAAGGTTCAAAAATTATTCTACATAACAAATTAGGTGAAGTCACAAGAAGGATCCAAGTTACATTATGTCCTCGAAATCTCTTGATAGCAACTTGTCCTTAATGAGAGACCCTCTAGCGGTCGTAGCGGTTGTGTTTGTCACTGGAATCTTAATACCTGACATTGTTTACGGTCGTTACACCTTCAAATATTAAATAGAGCGAACGCCCTCAAACGATTCGAGCAATAAACCTCTCGACTGTTGTAAAACGCAACGCAGATAAATCTTGAGGACGTAATCAACACATTAAGGTGTCCAGGCGGGAATAAATATCGCCCGGCAAATTAAACCGAAGCATAATAGCCTACACACCGGTATAGGTGGCGCTACTAGTATGCATGCAAATTAGTGCAAAGGCAGTATACCAACGTACGTAACTTCCTTAGGTATCTAGGACTAATTACATACATGGTCCTCACCTTCCCTCACTCCCTCGTATTAAGGGAAGCGAGTGCTATTTTTATTGGAATATTAAATCTCGTAATTTATTGAGGGGAATATTAAGCCGAGCGCAGTTCATGTTAAAATGGCGGTAGGTACCTAAGTGATGCCCTCACAATGAAAATACCTATCCGTAAATGTGATTGCATAAATCTTCTTAAGATGGCTCGTCCTTTACTTCATTACGGGGCTCTTGCTTTATGGCGAGTTCATTAAAAAGCTCTCCGCTCGAATTTGTAGCCGCGTCCCTTTATTTTTTCCCTTCTTTTCCGAGTGTGGGGCGAAGAGAAGTAGAAGACGAGGAGCTTGGATTTATGTCCCACGCTACCAGCTTTGGTTATCGTCGCTTTCGTTTTAAGACATCGGTTTTTATCCCATATATATGTATATACGCTGTTGCCGGAGACCGTTTCTTCCGCTATACTTAATTCCCTTCTGCTTAATGCCTTGAAATACTTTTTTTCGCGGTTATTTGCATGTTTATTACTGCTGTAAGGAAAGATGGGATTTTGTATTAGGGAGAGGAGGCGGACGTGATAACGAACGTTATTGTAAAGATGTAATTGTGACGCTGGAGAATGGAATGAAAGAATATAGAAGATGTTTTTAACTTGGGTTTATGCAATTTGCTTGTTCATTAGTATTACATTTGAAACCTTTTGTAAGAGGTTTTTGTATAATAATTATTCGCACGATATTCGCGATTTCACCCGTAAATCGCATTCAATCGGGTTGTAGTTTAGACAAGCATAAATCGATCTCGGGGTGTCTTGTAATGTTACAAACGAATGTCCAAAAGGCTTGTTTTAAATAAAAAATTAACAGTTTAACAACAGAAAATATTGTTTTTCCGAGACATTATGTATAGTTAATTTTGGTGGATGCGCCGGTAATTTGCCTTAAAATATCGTTCATTTACTTTGGTATAATTTGCAACCCGTATGTTCTGCCACAAAAACACTTATTTTCAATACAAATTTAAAAAAATTCAATTTCCGAACTAAAAACGATTTCAATAGTTAAGCATTCGTAGCTGCCAGGCGTACAGTTTTAACGAAATTTATTTGCGAATACCGCGCGCTGTTTTAAACATTTATCCTGGCGTTTATTAGTTTAATGGCAATTACATGTAACACAGTCTGCGATAAATCGCTTTTAATACTCGCAAACACGCGAACGGTTAGCACCTGTTTATGCAAATAAATATGAATAAAATTCGAAGCGCATATTGAAAAGTCCGCACCGCGGTTTGAATAAATAATATCATAAGCAACAGATATGACGTTCCCCGTTGAAATTAAACGTATTTGTAGGTAGCTGTACGATAACGTTCATGTTAATGTTTTACGAGTTCACGTTAGCCAGTTGAAATTGTAAATATTTTCGGTGAATTCCATTAAAAAGAAAACAAACCGAACAAAACCCATCCGCTTTTTAGGTGGATGGAACACGCCTGTTTGAATTGTAGCGGTCGTTGTTGTACCTGTCAATATTTGAAATAATTTATTTCGGTTAGTTACGGTTTTTATCGTGTATTAGCTAAATAAATTTGTTTAGTTGAATTGTGAATTTATTTTCGTTTGGATTTTAATCAACTGTATTGTTTTAAAAATAAGAGAAAATTGGGAAATTCAACATTAATTTAAAATATATTCGTACTCTCCGTACAGGTGAGATTCATTTGTTTTTCCTGTAAAATACACCTTTCGCTGTATTTAACGTAAAACAAAATAGCAAAAAAGTATCCACTTCATGGCAGCCGTGAAGGTTAATTCTTTAAGAACCGTTAAAGCAACAGCCAGCTGAACTAAACGTCTTACATTATATTTATTGTACTGTAAGCGATGTACACGTTTAATTTAGAAGACACTAACATACAACTTTAGCAGAACAATAAAATGTAATTAACAAATGTTATATCGACGTAGACCAATAAACTCCAAGCGATTCCTTCGAAATACGACGGTTTTACCGTTCTTATTCCGTTTGACAACGATAGCAACGAGTTTCTTCTTCTTCTTTACTTTTTTCTTATAGCCGACGCTGTCCGCCCGGCGAAGAAAAATTGAACTAATCTAGTAACGTGGAGTGAGAGAGAGGGAGTCTTATTTACCAGGCGCTGATATGGTGCTAATGTCTTTTCGCGACGCCCGTAATCCATCTTACGGACAGGTCGGTGGCGTTTTCGTCAGGACATGCCTAATCTACCACCATTCGCCGGTTAGTTCTGAGTTTGGCCGCTGTGTGTCCGCCGGGTCTTGTACTCGTACACACAATAAAAGTTTTGTTTCGAACTTTAGAAGCGTGAATTCATCGCGTGCGGAAATTCCGTACTCCCGAGTCGCATTTAACGTCATAAAATGGGCCGGTAATTAATGTTGTAGTTTGTTGCGAGGGTACGGTTCGAATGACGCTTTATTAATTGTCGCGAATTCACTTGATAGTAAGTTTATCGCAAATTACGCAAAGCGTGCTACGATTCTAGTTAAAGTTAAAGCAATGTCTCGTCGATTTTTTTTGTGAAAGGGAACTTAACTTTGCTTTCCGACTTAATTTACTTGTCACTTTTATGTCTATTTCTACACGCTGTAAAAAAAAATGATTTATACCTTTTAGCGATTAATATTCGATGCTCGTTGTAAATTTATCCGTCCAGCTTTTCTCTCTAGTCAATGCAGTCTATTTTGCAGTTGCAAGAAGAGATCCATCATCTTTACAACATGTGAATGGCGCGATGAAAAGGAACTTAATGGGCAAAAAGTCGGAAATGGCCGTTTTTTTTTGCAGATTCTGGTAGCTAAGACCGTCAGCTTATATCCAAAGAATGAGGTTTTGATCTTAATTAATTTTATAGTTACGGCTGGTTCCCTAATGTAAATTATTTGCATGTGATGTGTACACCGGTTTAACCGGAAGTATTTCGTAAATTTTATTTATCATTAAAACTTCCGAATAACGAGTTTCGTGAAATAGCCTGTATATAAATTTATTTTCTACACCTTGTTCATAAAAGAAGAACTTCAACTAACAAGTCCCACATTAATTCTACACCAACGTACATCATCTCCCAAATATAAAATTCCTTCCTTAATCCTTCAAATATGCGATACATTTTCATGAATACACAACTACTAAAGCCGGCTTAACAGCTTTCCGAAAGGAATCTAACGCCGGTGCAGTGCATATTATCGCTGGCATTCCGAACGCGACATGAAGTTCTTGAACGCCTTTCGGCAAGTGCCAGGAAGGAAAAAGTCGTATTAACACTTTACCGTGTCGGTTTTATCTCGCAGGATGCAAAATGCACTTTCAATGTACTCGCAATCGTGTGAAAATAATTCCGTCAGACAGACCGCGGCCTAGATTTTCTACGAAAACGAGAATCATTGCGAGTACTTTTCTAGAGCGCTTCATTGGTGGTCATTCTGCACCTCTTGTGTATTCTATGGAGTACAATTGATGTTGATTTTGATGGTTTCTTTTAATGGTTCTTCAAGTACTGGGATGTTTAAATGTAATAGAAGGTTTTCATTGGAAAGCTTTCTATAGAACAATTGCTAGAATATAGCTGACGTTGTTTTTCGTCGTAGATTAGATTATAATTTTGTTTTTCTTTGCTTAGCCTACCAAGTCATATAAATTAATAAATGAATTCATCTCAAGCTATCTGCTTCTGCTTCTCTTTTCAGAAGACAGGAAAACCTAATATACGACTTTTTTTGCATCAGTAATAGCTCTAAATCTTTCATTCTCCTCAGTAGTGCTATACCTTTTCGCCTGAAGTCATCATCGAGATATGATTGTGGCGGCTTAAATAAAAGCCACCCACTTTTCATCTGAAAAGATTTCATAATTCCCGAGCTTTTTTCGAGCGCTTTCGCTGTCACCGTTAAGAAATTTAAAAGCTTTCAAAAGACGTCGGGCAATGGAAAACATTTATTGTCGTCGTCGGATTCGATAGAAGTCGGTCAGAGAGCGAACGCCGACCAGTTGACTCGACCGCTACCGTTATGGTCCCGTTTCGCGTTCCTTTTTAACGACGAAACTTCTATTAATTTAAAACCGAGGGCATAAAAGGAACCGGCCGTGAATAGCGGAGGTCGCATGAGACGCGTAGCCGAGAACATTCGTCTTTTTTTTTCGCTCTCGTTTCGAATGGACGGGAGCGGTTAGACTTCTCGACAATGGGGAAAATTTCTTGTCGCAATAATAAGCGAGATGGGATGCGAAGGTGGCTTTGTGGTGAGTGGATGATTGCTATATTCCTGGCGGATTCTTAAACTTTTTTTCGGATTGGGTTTTATGAGAGAGTTATGACGACGAATTTTCTTCAATTTGAGATGTTTGTAGAATATTTGTATTTATTGATGGGATAATGGATTTAATTCCTATGTTTTAAGGTGTAAAAATATTAAACTTTTGAACTTGCGAAGCAAACATTGTTCTTACTAGCTACGGAATTTGTTAAGATAATAAGATGCGAAGAAGTCGTTAAAAAGTTAAAATTTTATTAGAATCGCATATCTCTATAGCAGCCTTTCCCCGAATATTCTCCTAGTACACCTCGATACGGGTTTAGTTACACTAACGTTCGTGATAACGCAATAACAGGTAATTTGATGGCCCCAGATATTTCGCAATTACATTATTAATATCCTAATTTCGCGTACCAATTAATTAAATGCGGCTAAACAGCCAGGTTGTAGTAGTGGTATGTTGTTAGCGTAGTGCAATATTCAATACAGCTTGGATGTCAATTAACTGTGGAGTTCAAATATCCCTTTTGCAGCTGCTTAAAATGTAGCGTTCTGTTCGAAATTCAACGCCTAGTAGATGCGCTAATAAACACGTAATGGTAATGAGAATTTTACTCAATATACGCATCTGATAATGGCTCTACCGCGGACAATTTTACATTCTCCATTCGATTCCATTAGTATCTGTTTAATACGCGCATAGATGGATATTACCGAATCTAAGCAATGTATACAATCGTGGGCAAAGCAATTTGGCATTGTTAATGAAAGATTAATTCAATTCCAATGCAACGTACTTGAAATGTAGGAACGGTAGGCTCATTCATCTGGTATGAATCTTTTCGCCTGATTTTGCCTTGCTACAATCTTAATTCTCTTTCCATTTCCTAATTACTTGTTTTAGGTAGCTCTTTTGTAAATTGCAGTAAAGAATGTCTTTCGAGCGTTGTCGCGTGCTCGATGTTTGACTTGACGTTTCGCTGATCACGTTGTCAGCTTCTTCAGTCTTTAGAAATCTTCTGAAGCATGATCAGCGAAACGTCAAGTCAAACATCAAGTACGCGACAACACCCGAAAGATATTTCTATTATGGATTACGGCCGTGAAAGCCTACACTCAACAATCACGGTAAGGCTTTGGACCAATGATAAAGTATATTCGCTGCCTCCTTGGCTAGTTTATCGTCCTTTCCATTTCCTCGATCCCTTGTTGGCCCACCCTAACATTAACGTGGTATTTGTATAAGGTACAAGAAGGTAAAAAAGTGTATATTTAAAAAATGAGCGCTACACAATTTAGAACATTTCAAATATTTTCAAAGTAGTAAAAATTTTATATGGATGTGTTCAAGTTATTTTGATCAAGATTGTACATTCATGTTACATCTGCTATGGCAGCAATAATAACAATATCCAGAATGCTCAAAATATCATCCGACGCCGGTCGAGATTCAATTGGAAACAGCCCCACTACCACTACCGCCACCATCACCCCCACAGACGATAATCCCCATGCCGGCTATCCTAACGTTGGTTGTTGGAATCGTATGCGATAGGCTACGGTCACATTCACTATTACATATTGCCGACATCTATCAAGAGTACCGCGACCTAATATCCGCCCGTTGGCAACAATGATTGTTAATTTATAACGCTATAATTACATTCGTGTCGTTGTCAGGTATTACTCAACAAACAAGCGGCCGAACAACATGCAGGATCGTTGCTGGTGTGCCAGCTCTGCAGGCCAACATTGTAATAGCCGAGCTGACAAACGTGCAGCTTACCGTCCGCTCTGTGGAAGAGCGTTAAAATATTTTCGGGGTTGGCACGCCGAGCGGAAAAAATTACGCTACCGAGGCTGGGAATCGCCAACATAATTGAAATCCGTTATTTAGGTTGTCGTGCGGGGCATTTCGATGGGTTTGCGCGTGTAGGTCGGAACTCGTTATGTCGTTGTTTGGTATTAGCTATTACCCGGGACCTTAACAAGTGGATAATCGCTGTTTAAAATTTGCACCGGATTATTTTCGTGCGGGAACATGATAATGGGAAAATCACTCGTAATCTTATTTTATACGTAATGATTATACCATTTGGCCAATCCATATTTGAATTGTGTACATCTATATTAAAAAAGAATCACAAAGGTTATTGTAAAGGTTATTCCTCACTATTTGAATGAGGTTTGTATTGCAATCTCTCATAAAATTTTACCTATTACATGTTTTCTCGAAAAAAATATACCGAGTGTCCGTTTAAAGATGGGCAGTGGCTCTATCTCAGCAATGGTATGACTCAAAAAAGCAATTGATCGCTAGAGGCCGCAGCTAATGTGAGAAACTAGAGGAAGCATAATTTCTCGAAAGATTCAAATGGCTACTCCATTTAAATTGATATTCTTAAGAAATTGGATTCGTTTTAAAGAGAAACCTGAGAAGATTAAGAAATGTTATTCGATCGGATCATATGTTTCTCTAATCAAGGGCTAATGGGCGTCGTTTGAAGATATTTTTTTAAATTTTTAAATAGAAAGGTAAATTCATCGCGAGTTATTATTCATAAAGACTCAAAGTAGAATACGCCACGTACAGATGATTTACAGATATTTAATACCTATGTAACAAGAAATAAGTTTCTTAAAATATTATTTCTGCAGATGTTGCTATTTCATTCGCAGACAGTGTAGATTCTTTATCTTCCGCGTGTTACGGAAAATGTAGAAAAAATTATTCGTAATACTCTGGATTGAAATTAACCGAATTTTTTAATGCAACCGAACAATCTGGAAGCCCTCCGCCTAACACAATCCATTTACTTATCCGCCGAACCCATTAGATGGAATTAGTTTTCGTCCGCTTTCCTATTAATACAATCGGAAAATCAAGTAATTTCCTATTAATCTCGTAGCTCGTACAAGCGGACCGAACCTAAATCGGAAGTTGTTCATTTTAACTGTCCAGTTTTAGAGCGCTGCCCGTTAGCTGGGCTGTCGCTGTGGGACGGGACTCTGCTCGGAAAGTAGAAACCCTTGTCGAAATCAATCCGCACCTTCTTTTTTTTCTCTCCACGGTATACACGCACACAAACCCGAGGATACATTTAATTCCGCCGAATTTCTCGCATTTTCCCGAATTGATTTTCGTTGTTCGGCTTGACTTTGAAAAAAAACCGCAAGACTAGAGGACGATAGTGTAACAACAACAATACAATAGAAACACGTCAGTGAATCACTTCGTTCGCTCGCTTTGTCATGTCGTATCGTCTATTTTTTTCTTTTTCTTTTCTCTCCTACGTTGCCAGATAAGATCTTAATTGGTTTCAGATTAGTAAACCGTTTATGATGTATGAAACAAATTTTAACCGCGTTTTAAAGGAGCGAAAAAGGACGACTTGCGGTACAAGCGCCGAAGTTACATGGCGCTGTATGTGTTATAAAACGATAAATTTGAACTGTCTGTCGTATACGGATGTATATGTATAGAGTTTACTCCCTGGTGTCCTATATTAAACCGAACGAAGCAGCTACGGTGTTATGGTGTAATATTCGTATATCAGAGGAGTTAGACGCGGTTCCCTGAGTTTTACTTCAAGTTATTGATTAAATAAATTAAGCCGCTTACGTAACTTTGTCGAGATGATAAAACGACGGTAAAAATCAATAAAGCAAGTCTTTAAAAGACGGTAACACGCTTTTCGTGTCCGAATAGTCATTTCGTCTTCTTACTTTCGATGGTCTTTCGAAGTTAGATAAATAGCAAATTCTTAAGCTTCATGTTGTAAGTTTGTTTGTTTTAATTGCCTTTTGTTGACCGTTCTCACGAACTTGATAACTTTGAAACTAAAAAAAGGAGATTAAAACTATTATTTTAATAATCTGTCCAACATTTTATTTTGAAGTTGTTTCTGCCTCCACGTCATGTACAAAAAATGATACAAAATACGAATTTCAGGTATATAAATCCGTTGTGGATTTTTCTAACTCCTTACTTCGCAGACGGCTAGGGTTGTCTCTGCTCTCCAAACAAAAATTTGACATAATAATGTAGGCTTCCACGGCCAGAGTCAGTTAAAACTAAACGAAAACTCGACCCTTCACCCACAATCATCCACGCCAGAGCCGGAACTAACTGAGGGATCTTTTATTTAATCACGCGTTCAACTTTCAAATAGCTCAACATGTTGTCTATGTTAATACCCAAATGTTGATATGCAATAACAGCAACACTTTAAGCTATTAATAATTAGATACATTTACAAAATCTTTAAAAATTAAAAAAGAAATTTATTAAATAAATTATTTAAAATGATTTTATTTGTTATAGGCGTTGCAAACGGTCTCTTTCGTTTATTTTAACTACAGCTGCGAAACAGCTGATCTCAAAGAGTATTATTTAATTTTGTTCTTAATGCTTTATTTATAATAAAAAACACATCATTCAACGCGATATCAAAGTTATTGGCTGTATCATTTACATATCCTCTTTATTATTGCTATTCCCTTTTTGCGTCCAAAAAGTCGTATGTTATATGAACGCATGTTTAACCAAACTTAATATCGGCTACAAAAGAGATTAAATTAAGCAAACAATTAAACAAAAACTGTATTCCACCAACAAAGTTTAATTATAAATTAAATATTCTTATATGAGCTGACGCAAGCGATAAACTTTAACAATGTATTCCTTCAGTAAAACTTGTTTACCTCGGCGGTGGATTTCGAGACAGCAACTCAGGTTAGCTCGTCGCATACGTATCTACCTATCTAAATCGGGCGCTAACAAAGGATAGGACGTATCTGTTCAATCAGCTTTTATTAGTAGAAACTAAATATGCCATCTGTCGAATAATACCATTACCAGGGTTGTATTTTTTAAATTCATTTAATATAAATTAAAATAATAACTCCAAGTAAATTATTTTATTATTATATTTTAATAATCAACATGTACATTTTTGATTTGTATTAAAACTAATAACCTCAACGAGAATGAATCAAATTCGAGGTACGAATCCTTCCTCTTTTCCAATGCGCCTTAATTTAGAAACATGGTTAGCAAAAAGTCTTCCAATTCCTGCAGCAAAATCGAATGAACAATTCCTCGCATCCACCAGCAATTTCAATTTCCTCTTCGAGAATAGCAAAACGTCGATAATTCACCGCAAAACGGACCACGAATATACACGTACCAGAACCCTGGCCGTATTGATACGGGGAGCACAAATCATAAATATTCGGGTTTTGCGGAAGCTTCCGATGAGATTCTGGATACTCTCTCTAATAGCGAATTAATTAACCTGGGTTTCGGGGTTCTCCAACGTCCGAAATCGCCGAAAAATACCGTGGACTACACCCTTATAAATGTACACTCCCGCAGATAAGTAATGGCTCCCCCTATCGACCAGGCAAAATTAATTTTATTTTAGGAGGAAACGATAAACATGAATTCCAGTATGAGCATCATCTACGTCGCGATTTATTGTATAAATATTTGCGAATTGTTAATTGAAAACGCAATAAACCGATTCCAATATTATTAAGTTTGACGTATTACAAACAAACGAGTATCGCACACGAGGGTAAAACGCGAAATCTCCAAGGCACCATATTAATCCACGTACCTTAAATGTCTGAAAACACTAGAAACACGCCGCTCGGCTTGCTGAAAATGATATTAATAATCGGCAATAAGCTGGAGGACCCATTACTTACTTGGGATAGTGTACTGCTCGTGGAAACAAAACCATAACGATACAAGAGTTCCCGTAGAGGACGCGGAAACGGTGGGGAACGTATCCCCCGCGTCTCGAAGCGCACTGGTCGATTGGATTTGGAGAATCGGCCGGATTAAGCGATCCGAAAGGAAAGAGCTTAAAAGCGGGCTTTGTGACGCGACTAACGAGAGAGGGTGCACGCTTCTACGTACGTACCCTTTTTAAGCCGCCCCCTTTTGCTTTATTTATTGTTATCGGCGTGTGATTCCGGCTGAATATATGTACAACCTATGTGTATCCGCTATACAGTACGAGGATGGAATATTTTGGGATCTCGCGGGGACGTTAATATTAATCGCTAAACGGGCGATTGTGGCTTTCAAAGTTTGAAAACAGGTTAAATTTCGGTAGGATAAATTCTTTTTTAACGAATGGTTCGTTTTTGAGCGAGAAACGGGGACAATAGTCCGAATAAAAATGGCGTTCTAATTCTTTTTGGAGCTTTTCAGTTGATCTACGTTATACATGGTGATTAAAAATAAAAGGTGTATATATTCCGCGTTCGTGCAGTACTCGTCTAAATAAGTGAAAAGATAGAATTCACTTTGTATTTTGATCAATAGATAACATAACCGCATATGTTGTAGACTTCCGCGGTCGTTTCGCTTTTCTTAAAAAATTAGATTTTCGAGTTGAAACTGCGTCAAAGGGGAACCCACGGCAGTTCCAGAGACTTGTTGATAGTGGAGGCTAGACATGCGTTTACTAATTCGACTATGTCGGTAGGCTTGTCGTAGGCCCATAAAGGTGATCTGATAATTAGAGTTACGCAATTGAACTAAAAGATTTCTTCGCATGAATTGAAAGAAAATTCTAAACCGAAGTCAATCGATTGTTAGGACCAATATCATATAACGTCGCTATAGCTACCACCACCTCCGTTGACCGGCTCAACCAGACAATATTGACAATTGAACGTTCACGTCGAAACGTAATTTAATATAAACGGGCAATTTATCACTCGGATAATTCGTCTTCACCCCGCTGCGCGGACCAGAAACAAAACGAGCATCACGACGCTAGAATAACCGGTTATAAAAATTTATGATGTCGACCCGGGAGATGGCGCTGCCGTTGATCTTCCTCCTAACGCTTGACGCGCCCGAAAACATCGCGCGCAAGGACTACCCCAAAAACGGAAGGAAAACAAGAGGAAGAAGAAAGTGTTCGCCTGCGAGTTAATACTTTCCCTCTCCTCGCCCGCGTAGTTTATATTTCTGACAGTTCCCGCGTAATATATCATAATATTTGCAACTATGGGCAATAAATATGGCGCGAAAGAAAAGCCGCTTCATTTGTCTTCGTCCCGTAGAAGGAAAGGTGAGTCCATGAGCCTGTGGCATCTGTCGCATCGTACCGTTGACACGCGGACTCTGCGAGGATGGCGTAAGGCCTTGCCTGGTAGTCCTGTACGATTAATAGCGACGCTTTAGCGCTGGGGTTTTCCATCACGTATTTAGTCTTGTCACGTTATATTCGTGTTCGTTTTTCGTCCCGTATTTTTTGTCGTTTTATTTGCTTTTTAGAGCGTCGTATCAACTCTGATGAAATCGAAAGTTGGAATCCCGCAGCGAGTTAAACTAAGTTATAACCAATTTAAGTCTAAACGTCCGATGAAATTTAAGAAAAAAGTTTTTATTGGTGTCGAAGGATTCGAATTTTAAGAAGTAATCATTTCGCTGCTGCTTCACTATTTGCCCTTATGTAGTTTCACCTAGTCTTTATGCACAAGAAATGCATAGTTTTGCACGTTACCCTTCGCAAGTTTAATTTCACTTACACAGCATGTCCACCTAATGCGCGAATGAAGAGAACAAGCAAAAAAAAGAACTCGAAAAGCTAAGAAAAACGACTCGAGGAGATCTGTAAGAAAAGAATTTGGAGCAAATACGGAACGCGTTTATTGTTAATTGACTATGGGAGCCTGCGTTATTATTTTAGAGCAAACTTAGAAGTCATTTATTCATGAGGAAATGTAATGCGCAGAAGAGCTGTTCAAAGGAAAACTATTTCCTCAATTGTACAACATTTAACGCCGAAACTCACAGAACACGAACTAATTACGCAAACAGTTAGCAACATACTTTTATTTCGAGATTATTAAATCTGTGTCGAAACGATCCGAAATTGCCTTTATTACCTGTTTTCTATCTCATATTTTCTTACATCCTCGTATTACGTGTACTCCACCCAATAGCCGTCGTAACTCATCTGCGCAGTCAGAATAAGCGGCAGCGTGGTCGAATTTACGCATCCATAAAAAGCATCATCAGAAATGAATTACATAAAAGCTGCGCTCCGCTTTTTACCAAAGCCCCATATTCGGAGCAGGAAAAGGTTTTTTGTTCGCCGTCGCTGAAATCAAGGTGTTACACTGCGGTCGAACGCTAAACTTTAAATGTATGCAAAGCTTTAAATACCCGGAACCTTCCAGTATTTTGTTTTTTTTTCTGACCTCGTCTCGTGCACGGGAGAGCCAAGTTAAACCTTGAAAGCGTATATAAAAGTAGGTGCAGAAGCAAGAAAGGAAAGACAAGGTAGTGCCTAGTGGAAAAATTAGCGACCTACAAAGAATTAAAGAGTGGAGCGTGAAAGTGGTAGCAAATGTAGAACGGGGTGTTGAATTTACTTTGGGAAATTTAATAGATGCCGTCAGTCTCTTAAGACCTTCCAGAAATGGTCCCGCAGGAACTTTACAATTATAAATTCGTCCGCAACTTTGTGGACTTAGTACGTCTTCGGCATTCGCCACCACCGATTGGAGAAACGTGGGAGGACGAGGAGGAGGAAAAGGAACGTAGGAATCTCGCTTAAGGATTAAATAAACTTTTCGTCTTGTTAGTATTATTTACTTTTGGAATTTACACTTCGTTTTGAGAAGCAAATATGCGTATTTTGTTGAAAGGAAGGCTGTAATTTCGTATTAATGCAGAATATTAATTGCCGATGTACGCAAAAAATACAGCGAGATTAGCAAGTGCTGTTTCAGCAGTTCGAAAGGAAATCCTCTTTTTATTTTTTCAAATTTTAATAATAAAGGATGCTATTGTTATCCATACTGTTGGTCGTCCTATAAACTTCACACTGTCTAAGCTTTTGTAGTGATTTAAAAGTGCTTGTTTACAATTATGATTAATTGTTTTTGTTAAAAAAATGTGCCACTAACGTCTTCTATTAAAATTCGCATTTTGTGGCAAGTTACACTGACTCTCCCAAGTAACTTCACCTGCCTTTCTTCTACAAAGATGAATTTCGAACGATTCCATTCCACTCTCTGTTGTTGATTGTTATCTTCTAAAAAGCAACACCTTTCGACCAGCCCTGTACAAATTACAGACCATGTACGTGAGTTCTTCCGTTCCTTAGAAAGCAGAAATATAGGATTAAGCTTTAAGAAAGCTTTTACGAAAAATGCGCGCTGCTTTAATCCTATTGCCGCACGCACTAACATACTTTCTGATACGATAATCCAATTTAAGAAGCCTGTAATGGAAGCTTCGCTCTCTCACAAAACAAATTCTACGTGCTTCCAGACTATACGATGGGAATATTTCTACTCACTAGAACGAATAGATACAAGTATTTCCAAAATTATTGATACGCCGCGCGTGAATGCTTGTATATTTATTACTTATCATCGAAATGAGCCAGGCACCCATCCTGCTGGAACCAAATATACTTATCTGGGCGAGAAGCAGGACCAATATTATTCTGCGAAAATTCCAAACAGCTATCTGAAGTCAAATTTCCCACAATTTTAGATGGTCCTATTATTGTGCTGTTAAAAATTCTAGCCCAAATTTTTGGGGTTTATGCAAAGCATATAATCTGGGATTTTGTTGACCCTATGCACGAAGATTCTGAAGATTCAGTTCATTATTTAAAGTAAAAATGCCTTCATCCGTAAAACAAATAATTTTTTAAGGCATATTAACCTTATCGTAAGTTTGCAGTTTGCATTCAACGCACAAACGTTGAATTATAAAAACTGTACAAAGCATTTTTATCAGATTTAACTTCGTAAAAATAGTCTTTTAGCAACAACGCCATCGACGCTCTCTCACGAAAAATCCAATAACTAACAGCAGCGTGCAGCGCAGCACAGGAACAGCGGCAAAGACATCAACAGCGCATCGCGCCCGTAATTCGATTACGCTTAAAATTTGCATGCGTTTAGGACCGTAAGACCGATAAGTTAAACAGGTCGGACAGATTTACGAGCGGATAGGACGACCGTCAAAACAAGTCGTAAATTACGCGCGTCGTATTCCGAAAAAAAGTCGAAATTGCATCTAGCGAAACGTAACCGCATTTTTCCGCTGTCGGTATTGTTAAGACCAAAGAGAGATGAAGCGAAAGAATGAAGCGGCGGAGGAAAGGAAAAATCAATGGGAAGAAATATTGAATACACGGAATGGAAATCCTTATTGGGGAACATCTTGAGAATTTCTTTTCTTCTTTCCCCTTTTTTACGATCCCAATAATTATATCGGATGGAAAAATGATGATGCTCCTATTGCTGTATACGATTTCGAGTGGCCCCTTTCATGATATTTGCGTATGAAAGGGTAAGGATCGAAATCAGACCTGAATACCATATTCAGGTCTACATCAGGGATACAGTGTGCAGTATACAGTGCCTCCAAAAAGCACTCAAATAAAATTGTAAAAACTATTTAATTTATTTTTTAAGAAAAGCATTTTTTAATGGCAGAAGTATATTTTTTCTTTAATACTTTGTATGAGGAAATTTGCGAAAATTTAGGGTCTTCTTCTCAACATGCCTCGAGCCCCTGAAATCCAGTTCAGCTAGAAATTATTCACATCAGAACTCCATTATAAAACAATTAAATCTTCACGCAGTTTTGGCCACTCGGAATTATTTGATTTAGAAAGGTTCTCACACAATCAACATTTCTTTGAGAATACGTTTTCTCGTTCCGTAAAAGGGATTTTATGACAGCTATATTTTTCCAATTGTTGTGTAAATTACACAAAGCATAAACGATTCTACTGCACCACTTTAAACGACACACTTACCCCGGATTCGGTTCGATGCGGCGGCGGCGAAGAGAGCGCTAATAATTCAGAATGAATACGTTTTATTGCATAACTTCAAGTCGAGCGTAATTATTAATTGCCCCGTTGAACGTTGAATGAGGCGAAATAATTGAAATTCGCCATTAATCATCAAGCGGTGTATGCGATATTTACCGACGCGCCGGATTTCACCCAAAAACCTTGGATCGCCTTGTTTCTAATCGGGTTTCCATAATGTATTAAGACAATGTTATTGCGCTTATGAAATGCCAGAGGTGATTTAGAGTAAATGGTAATTGCTGCAGTTTCGCGTCCGCGGTGATTCATAATTGCAAAATTAATATCGAAAGGCGGTCGTTTTGATTTCGTTTTTAATCTAGATTCGATCATGTTGGTATTAAACGGTGAAGACGGAATTTTACGTTTGATAGTTCAACCGAAGTGAAAATAATTTTTCTCGAAAGACCAGATTTGTAATGGTGCTTAAATTCTACATGTTACAAGATGAGTTTATCGACATTTATATAATTTAGTCAAAGAGATTGTTCATTTGGTCATCTATGCTCAACATCGAAGGATTACAGTAAATCTGGTACGTAGACTTTCGTACTCGTTAATTAGGCTATTTTCTTGGTTTCCGCTTGGTTTGTCGCTTCTACCGGCGCTTTGGTTCATCTACAAAGCATCTGTTGCTAATGGCGCTATTCCAGCTCGGAAACCAAGAAAATAGATTCGAGTATAGCTTATACCAAAAGCCGCTGCTTTGAAAAAAAATAGTACCAAAATTTATCAAAAATATTATGATCAATATTTTATTCCGAACAACACTTACTTATATAAATACATACTAGAAAATTCAACGTTGCATGTTAGTAATTCATAATATCGCGCTCTTTCCCTACCACCTGCACCTAACTGTCCCGAATTACTCAATAACAATATCGGTTACTGCGAGAAAATGCGAGGAAATGGCAGGTGTAGGATCCTGCCATAACTAGCATACAGCGCACATCGGTGCCGCAGTCGAAACACCTATATTTTCCCGAATATATGTGGGATATTGATCCGTGATCGGAATCAGGGTGATTCGTGAAATACGCGCTACCCTCACTACTACGATTTCCCTTCGTCGTTCGTCTTGTTTTGCACCTCGTCCCTCTTCTTCATTTCTTTGGCCGCAGCGAGTCGCTCGAGCGTAGAATGTCGTCGTCGTCGAAATTGTGTTTAACGCCGTTCCATCTCGTACCAAATTGATTTAACGTAATACCGTCGGGGATGATTTTTAAATTTAAAAAATTACACCGCGGGTTCTTAAAATCGCGGAAATTCAGAAGAGGGGATACCGGCATTGCTGTAATGTTATTATTCTGGAAGGGAATCTGGAAGGGATCTGGAAGGAAGGTAAAATCTTACCAGAAACAATGTGAAATTTTGCACACATGCGGAGGTATGTCCCCTCAAAAATCAGAGGGCGGTATTGAAGATTTGCTGGTTTAACTGTTTGAGTAGCCACAAAATGTCCGTCGATAATGGCTATTTAGGTGTCCATTTCTCTTCTTTGGACGTAAGCGCTTCAGGCTTTAAGTTGTAAAGATATTCAAATGCGAAAGCAAAGATATTGCTGGTATTAATTTCCAAAAAAATCCTTACTTAGTTTGCCTGCACTTACAATTGAAGTTCATATCAGAGCTTTTCCGAAAGCTTTAACTCTGTAAACGCGTTTGGTAAGCTAAAAAGCTAAGCTAAAGCTAAAAAGAAGTAACATCTTGTGAGTATCTCCCCACGCAATGAAATAAATATATCGCCTGAGTAATTGCCAAGCTTAAACGGTTAGATCATATGGCAGCTTTTATATTTCACGTGCTTCGAGACGCCAACCGGGAAACTCATTAACTTGTGAGCGGCACCGCACTGCTCATAATTTATTCCTTCCTTCGTCTCCCACAGCACCCGCTGATTGATTCACAGGTTATGCGCGTATGTATATGAATGCGAATGAATATGGCGAGTAGGTACATTTAGATAACACGTAGAATGCGATGCGAGATTTCCGCAACGTTTTTGCGTCGCCCAGTTCGAATCGAACACTTTTTATGTCCCTTATGTGACGAGGGAGGCATGTGCTATAGCAGCCATATACCGCCTGCTACCCTTTACTTGCGGTGGCTATAGCGCACACGGAATTTTGTGTCACGTAGCCGCAAAGTAAATTTATAGATCACGTGCGTACTTAAGGGGCTCGCGCCGGTAACATAACGCTAGCAATAAATATCCTCCAAGACTGGCTTTTAATACATACTCTTTCTACACTCGCGTATAATATATGCTGGGCGATAAGAGGAAGCAATGAGCGGTATATCTGAAGATATATTAATGCCTAATATTCCATCCCAATTATATGTTTTAACGCTATTACGTCGGCGTGTGTGCGCTGGTTCTTGTAACTCGTGTGAAGTTGTGATTGTGTGCGTGACTGAGTCTGTCAACTGCATTTGTACGTGAGATGGGAAATTGTAGATGGCTCTGTAGATTAGTCAGCTTAGCTGGTAGAGTTGCTTGTATCTGTTGTAGTTTTGCTTGTGTATTATCTAGTTTTTGTTCTAGATTTTACTGTAGCCAGTTTCTTGTTGTGGTTGATATCCTACAGAATTGCAAAATTCTCGTGTGTTTAGGCATCTTGTTTAGCTCTGACTCACCAACGAAAATTTGTTACATACGATTGCTCACACCATTGCTCCCACGATTGGGCGCAACAAGACATGTAACGCTATTAAGTCGGCGTGCGTGCGAGCTATTTATTTAAACCTACAATGCGTAAATAGGCAAAGCAATGAAGTTCGTAATTTTTCCTAGCAATTATCTGCGTAAATCTTTCGAGTGTTACAATGAAACGTATTTTAAAACAATAAAAACGTAGGCTTCCACGGCCAGAGTCAGTTGAAACTAAACGTGTTCCGAGTTTGAACCGTGTCATGTCATTGGTTAAAATAAAGCTCGACGTTTCGCCCACAATCGTATGGGGCTTCTTCAGGAGAGTGATGGCAACAGTTAGCACGGTAACTCAACGTGTGAACCGCGCCAGAGGCGAAACTAACTGAGCGGGAAGCAGTTGATCACGGTAACTCAGCATGTGAACCATGCCAGAGGCGAAAACCGTGCTAACTGATGCCATCACTCTCCTGAAGAAGCCCCATACGATTGTGGGCGAAACGTCGAATTTTATTTTAACTAACGACATGACACGGTTCAAACCTGGAACACGTTTAATTTCAATATAAACTTGATTACAACTAAATTAAAAATCGTTTTCTTCAGCATTGCATGTATTGAAAAAATCCAATATGGAGTTCCTTATCTTCCTAGACAATAGGATGTTATTTTTGATTATGAAACCGGTTTTTAAGAAAACTTACGCTTATTAAAAAATATCCTTTGAATAGTTCTGGAACAACAAATAAGCATCTAGAATCCAGATACCTTTGAGTTAAAGATCAACTTCGATCACAACAATTCATTCATCGCCAACGCTTCTATTGTATTGCATTCTATTTTTGTCTTGCGTGCGACCTAGCTAAAAGCGCACCCTTTCAAAAAGGTTTCAGTCTAGCTAATGAGGGTCCGTCTTTAGAAATCCATATATTCAGCTACATAAATACGCACGCCAGCAACGAAACGCCAACCGACGTACTACTACTACTACTACAACCAGTAACAGGGAATAGCAGTCTAATCAACACGCCATACGTCTGGAAACTCCTAATACACAAGCAGGTGTACGCTTCATTCAACGAGCTCAGTGCCCGTCCGACTGTCATACTCCCTGGCAGTTGGTGAAACGAAATACAACGACATTGTACGGCTGAAGTCTGGCATGTAGCGTTATTGCATGCATGAACTCTTGAATACCCACGTTGACGACTGGGCTGCATGGTCTCGCTTTTATTAAATCAATACTAACAACGTTCCTATTCGTAGGTGTCACGCGTACTTTGTATGGACGTTCTACAAGCATTGTTCGGACCTTATGTTTGCATGTAGGGTATCCTTAAAATAGAAGGAGAAGCAGTTGCCTCGTTGCATTCACACGTCGTATTAAGTAAGTTAGGGAAATCAGAGAAATGTAGGGCATCAACTTGCTACAGTTTCTAAGTTTTGAAACGTTCTGTATGAAATTTTGCGTCCATGGTCAAAAGGAGCAACTCATTCCAAAGACAAAACATACTAAACGAGGCATTAGAATCAATTAAAGACGATAACTCGACATCTGTAGCCAGCGGTTTTCGAAGTCATCGTTATGTTTCCTTTAAGTTGGTTACGACGTCAGCTTCTTGAGAAGGTTTCTAAAGACGGATGCTGTATTTTTGAAAATAACTCAATTACTTACATACTCCTAAAAGGCTACGTTGAGTTAAAGGTTAATTTGTATCCATTCCGGTCTGATGAATCGTGGTTCCGTCATGGTACGGTTGCTTCGTCAGCATTCTCGAAGAGTTGACCTCCAGCTGTTGCTGATCTTATATCTAACCTCGCGCTTGAAATCGTGTGGATTCTTCATAATTTCCAAAGATTCGCGTACCTCTGTAGTAGTTAACTCTATTCAATGTCACTATTGTCTTCATTTGGACAGAGCTGTTTGATTGCTGCGGATTTGTCTGTGTGTCCAAGCTTCGCGTCCCGCTGATGTTCCTTTATGGTTATATCCATTCTTCTGTAGGGCTTTCCTCACGCGTTGGCTTTTATCCGATCTCTTTTCTTTATCGCTGATCTGCTCTGCTTTCTTTAGAAGTTTGTTAAGAGATCTCTTCCCTTGTAGACCCGTATGCGTCGAGAAAGGGTGGAGCGCTGTTTTTTTCAATCTTTACAGTGAACGTCATGTATATTAATATGTTGAAGAAATTCATTTAGTGCTCTCCTCCACGTGGTCATAGGGTGTAAGTGTCGTTCATGTAACTCTACCAACATTTGAGTTTATTGTTCTAGTCTTCCATGAAGATGTCCGCTATGTCTGGCTCTATTCGTCGATTTCTTTTTGTTTGAAAATGTATGACGTAGAAAGTCTTTACAAATGATATGCTCAAGCATAACTTGAAAGGCATCTGATCCCAGATTCTAAGCAAACGTGTCTCATTTTTACATGGGTATTTGGCAACCTGAATGCTTAAAAGTGAGTAAATTTGGAACTAATTACTCAATATTCTAGATTTAGGACGTTTTTAGTGGTATAGTCGATATCCTTAAGACTCCTTTTCGCAATTCGAATTATTTATTTTTTTTTCAATTATGAAAGAATCTTGAAATCCTAGTAAAAAAAGTCACTCACCCCATTTTGTTTATTCTTAAACCTTGCGTCTCCTTTAAATTAATATTCAGGCACTTAGTCACGATGAGGATACAAGGTGCCTTGTCCGCACATAATAATGATAGCAAGGACTGTGACGTAGTGTGGTATATACATATATACGGAATCAGAATCTCATATTTTACAGCAATTCCTCTATTGCCTAGCAATCCCGTTGATTGGTTGCGATTTAAATCCTCAAATGTCACCACCAGTATTGCACTGGCCGTTTAAATTTAGTGTAGCAATAAAAGCGATCACTATCTACAACGTTAATGGTTTCAGGAGTGGTTTTTTCCGGAATTAGTGCAGTATTTAGAAGCAATCTAATCGCATATCTGGTAATTGGGTATTATATCGAAAACCAACCACTGTAACCTTTCATGGAAACATAATATTACAGCCAATTAATTCAGGACGTATTCAATCAACATTACAGACGCAAAATTGCAAATTACAATAGTAATTAATTTCAAGCTGTTATATGGGCGCAGCAGATCTCTATAACGAACGTATTATTTTGTATTTACCATTGTATCGCGTGCGCGGGTGTTTTTTTTTTTAATTTAAGCTTAATAACCGCTAACTTTGCGCAAACAAAACGCATGTACAAGAACAAACATAAATGTTCAGAATATTCCTGAAACTGCTTCGGGTGGTTTCGTTATTTCGCATAATTCTCCGGCCCGATTTAATGAACGGCTGCGCTCGAAACAAAGCACGTTTTTTTTTGTAATATCCACGGGGCACGTAAGGTAATGGCGAATATACTACATTCGCTGTTCTATGTAATTATTGTGTTTTATTATAAGTGCGATGATTTCTAACTTTTTTTGTGGGGCATGAAAGAATAGATAAAAGCATGCCTAGATTCAAATAATTTAATTGAATCAGATCCGGACCTATCATGTTATGCTACATTGAAATTTTGTATTTTTTTACGTGTAAACCAAGTGATTTCTAAAGAGGAAGCTACATAAGAGAGAAAAAAAAAATCTTTTCGCTTCCTTCCTTTTTAAATTAATAACCCGAGGAAGTGCTCTTCCCTTCCTCATAACGCCTTCGGTCCAACTCCCGTAGATGTTGTACAGGATGACATGAACGCTCGTTCTTAAGCAAGTAAGCAAACTTCCCCCCTTTTAATTGCATTGTTTGTTGCAGGTTTACCGTCGATGAAGGACAGCCTGACAAATCCAGTACACGTTTACGAGGGCGACGACGCATTGATAACCTGCGTCGTGAAAAACATCGGCGAGAACTCGGTTATGTGGAAAAAGGAGGATAAAGAAAGGCACAGCAGGCGGGTACTAACAGCAGGGACTACCAGGGTAACGGCCGACAAAAGATTTGCCGTCCTGCACGATTCAGGTGATCTTTTTTCTTCTTTTTTTTTCTCGGTTTCGCTGCCCTTAAATGTTCCTTACGCCTGCTTTTTTTCTTCATTTACGTCCTTCTGTTTATCTTTGATGTGCGCGCGAGTTTGTTTTCTTTTTGCTGTCTACCCTTAGGAGATATGTTACTCAATTATATGGATTATATTTTTAATATGGGGATATAGTTAGTAATGGGGTTTATGTTCACCTTTTTCCTTTTTATGCGAAATCAATAGTTTTTATGGGAAAGTAATAAAATAAGCGTAATAATCTGACTATTAATCATATTTATTTGTGCCATTTGAATCTCCTCCAGTGGCTGGCCATTCAATTATTAAAAGAAGAATAATAAGAGCTATGCTCAAAATGCCGAATATATGATTTTTTCTCTTCTCGATTATACGTATTTTTCGTTTATCCGGACCATGTTAATCCCCAATTATTCCGTATAATGGGGGTTCCACTATACTTACTAAAGTCACAGGAACCAAATCTGACGAATAAGATGAGGCTCCATTCGCACCATAACTGCACTAGTTTTGCTGTCGCAATTGCTGGTGAATAGGCTGAGGCCTCTTCACGATGGTAGAGAGGGTAGGTCTCCTTTTCTTTAGTTCCGGGTCGAATCAGTCCTGTAAGTCAGCACCTTTAACGATTTTCGCGCGGCTCACTTTCAACAGCTCTCAAAATAGCCACTATTCGATGAATCTCTGCGAAATTTTGGCAAACGTCGACTAAAGAATAATACTAAAATATATTTTGACACAAAATGTCTCCTCGCAAGGATATTCCTCATACCATCCTCGTATAGTAAATCACTACTAAGAACTGTATAACACTTCATATTCCATTTGCTCCAATTGTATGTGAACCGCTTTCGAGAAATCAAAGTTAGACATCTGAAAACTTTTTCACCCTTCCCATCTATACCTCCTCACCTTCTAGCCAACGAAAACATCTGAAACAGCTTAAAGACTTCTCTAACCTTCGCCAGGTAAACTTCGGCAAAGCTTCGACGTCTTAACGAAGGGGTCGTGTTATCCACGCAACCCTAGGATCACATGTCGCAGAATATACGCCATCCAGCGCGCAGTTCGCGCAATTAAACTAATACAGTTAACTTTATAATCTTACTTAAGCCGCGGCGAGCGTCCGGTCCATTCTGAAACCGACGACCAAACCTAAAACCAAATCGACGTTCGGTTATTTGAAAACTTCCCGTTCGAGCGATATGGCAGTTCATATAAGAGGAACATTCCGGAGCAGTCTCAGGAATTTATATTGCGCAATCGATCCAATCCATACGCCGGGAATTATCTGGAAATTAAGCGGCATCGGGAGCATTTGTAATCTACTTTTCCAATTAATATGTGAGCCCTTCCTCTCCGTCCAACTAGAGGCTTCTCTAACATTTATCTATCTATCTTCCTTGTTCCCTGTTCTTGCGCTGCTCTTTGTCTATGGTTCTCTGGTGCAAACGGCATAGAAGGACACGGAGGCCACCGAACATTATCGATATCTCGCGTTGAGACTAATCGCCCATCGTTATTCTCCGTTTTAAATGCGACGAATAAGTAGTTTTAAATAGTTGGAGGATTGTTCGGTTCTAAAGGCCAGCGATTATTAGGAATTTAGGTAGTGCAGTATTGGTGCGATTTGAGGATTAATTGAAATTATTGACCGTATTATCCGTAAACCGATAATTAACTGTGTTCTTTTAAAGGAGCCAACCACGTAGCTGGGTCCTTAGGAGTCGTTTGAGAGTTAAATATATGTAGTTAGTTTAAGTTATATTCCCAACAAATACGAAAAGTTACTGCTAATCGAAAATGGTGGGCAACTATAGAAGTTAACTTGCATTGAGGTGAAGATACAAGTTAAAAGGCAATACATATCAATACTTGAAGAACTTTATGCGCAAATAACTTTGTAGTACTTGGGGGCCACTGATAGTCTCGTTAGATAGTGAAGAAAATAGAACTAACGATGATATATTTTTTTTTATTAATCGCCCCAGCAAATTGTAAGAATCAAAACCAGGAAAACGATTCTCTTATATCTGCAAAGGTTTAGCCTCTGAACATACAAGACCAGCGAAGCGGCTGGTGTAAAAGAGACTTCTTAGAGGAGTGTTTCTTGCATTTTTTATAAATTATAAATGTATAGAAGGAACATGGAAGTTGAGTGTCGTAATATTACCGTCTTATTTTTTTTTCGTATTACTCAGAATTCAGTATAATTAATAAATCAAGCAACTATTATTATTTGCAATACTTCATTTAATTTGCCTGTATGTAAGAAGATGTCGACGATAGAAAATAAATGAAGCTAACTAATATTTTAGAGAAATAAACCAACACGAAGATATATCAATTAACAGAAAACAATACGAGATTTCTCCCTTTCCTATAACATTTTCTTTCCCTCGCATCGACTACGACAGCGACAATTCTTTCCCTTATTTTCCGTTCGTAAAACAATAATCACAACTTCGCAAATTGTCCGTAAAAATCGGTCCAATATCGTCGGCGGCCAGACGGAAAATTTTTACGTTATGACACTTTTGTTCGGCGCTACTTCGGCCGCATATTTTTCCCCCAGAGCGGACGCTAAATGAGAAGAAAGTTAGAGGCTGCGGTGACGGTCGCGTCGAGCGAAAATTCGATATCTCCCACGGTTCGCCGTCGCAACTTTCCCTAATAAGCGTCGTCCCGAAAAAAAAAAAATCCCGCGCGGTAATCCGCAGATCAAATAACTTCCGCCAATTACCGGAAGATGACGCGCGTTGATATTTCGCACAAACTTTGTGCCCTACGGGGGATTAGGCGGATGTCAGTTACAATTACTAAAAACACAAACATTGGCGAAGGGCTAATTGACTTTTACATCGACAGCCTTAATTTAAAGTTTTTCTCAAATGTCGGGGTGATATCGCGAAAATGGATTTTCTCGAGTTTTAATCTTTAAGGTTTAGTTTATGGTGTAGGACTGTGGATAAAATGAAGAAATTGTGATCGCCGCTCTTGATTAACAGATCATCAGTTTAAGCTTTGTTCTTTAATCACTAATTGTTAAATTAATATTTTAGTCAAACTTAAAGGAGTTATTAGCAGTTCCACCGAATTTTTTTCTCTTTTATAGTATTTCGTTACATAAATAATTCGGAAGACCGCTTTAGCCAACAATTTTGAGTCACTTTCTGCACTAATTTCTGCTGTTTCTCTGGGTATTGTTATTTTGGCTAATTGGATATCGCGACGCGAATATTTTGTTTTTGAGCAATTTTTAGTTGAAAGACTCCTGCAGAACACAGAAATCACAATTTGTACTCCTTTAATTTGGAATTATGGGAAGCTGTACCAGATCTGCCACATCCATCAATAAACATTTCAATTCATTCAATTGAATTTAAATATTATCGATCGTCCCTCCTCTCGCCATCGAACCTAACTCCCCCAACTATTTCGACAGGAGGTGCCGTTTGCAAAATTGATGGTTTAAATATGCTAATTAAATTAAGGCAGGCTTTAATTACGGCTAAACTTTAAAATTATTCCGTTTGTTCGGACCGCATATCCAATTAAAAATTTATATTATAAAGCCGCTCTCGTTTATTTGGAAAAGAATTCAGTCAATTGCGAAAGTAATTATAATGGGTAAACAACCGTTTCCGGTTCCGAATCATTCTCTAACGACCGAAAACTGGCGCAATTTGCGCGGCGGATTGTTGGGATTATCCTCCTTTTATTTATCGGGAAATTTTATAGGGCGGGTGCTTTTTAACGAGAAAGCAGCGAAGGATGTAGTTATTGCATTGATGAGATCTACAATTTGACAGCGTTTACCGAGTGTTTTCTTCACTCTTTGGAAATAGTGGGTTCCAATTGAAAAGAAAGAATTAACGAAGGAAATCGTTGTTATGACTAATTACTGATAAACAGCTCTTACCGTCGATATTCAAAAAATCAATACTCTCTCTGCTAAGTGGACTTTTTCTTGCGAAGAATCAAGCTAGGCCTATTAGACTTGTCCTCACGTTACTGGCAGAAAAAGAGTCGCCTGCATTAGGTGATGCTGAATTTCATTGTTATCTCTATAAACCTTTGAATCACTTGCTATCAATACATACAACTGCTTTTTTGCATTGGCCAACAGGACCACAACGTACAATTTTGTCTCCTTTCATTTTCCAATTTCAAACAGAATATTCACATTTACACCATCTAGTGGATTAATCTCTACAATAATGTTAAAGCTGTGAACCCAATACCATAGTATGACCATACAGTAACGAACGTAGTATGCTAGAATATGCGGTGTAATTTGAAGTAAACGCGAAATAATTAAATTTAACGTTTGTTTCGAGCAACTTCGCGAAACGGAATCTGTTAAATGGCGTTATAACGATCCGCACGCAGTCCGTTAATTTCTAAGTGTTGTGTTTACTGCTGGAAACATTTTTTTTTCTTTATAAGGGGATGCGGCCGGAGATTAATTAATATCAACTCTTAACAACAATATCAAGAGTGCTCAGTCGTCCCGTTCGCGCTCCCTTCGAAAGAGCTTTACTGCTCAACTCCGTTTATCTATTCGTTCAGTCGCAGTGTCGGCCAGACACTCAATTTAGATTTAGCTCACAGTATGCAACGGCGAGGACAGTAGCATTACTTACGGTCGACGATTTTCAATTGAGATTTTCTCGTTGTTTTTGACTAAGCACTGCCTACCGATTCGCCGTGAACAGGAGTGTAGGTTTACTTTGGAAAATAGCCGGGAGGTGGCGACGTTGGGAAACAGTATTCAAACTTTACTTGTTCTTAGGCTGGGAAGGAACAAGTTTTCGGATCTCGTTCCTTCGAATTTTACATTCTTTTTCGTATAAATGGTTTCGTAAGCGTCTAATTCTCGCAGGGAAGTTATGCTCTTAATTAAGTTGATTAATTATATTATGCTCGATTTCAACGAAATAATCCGGATGAAATAATAAAGCCACACTGAGGCTTAACAAGTTTAAGGTCTAGATATTTATAGATTTAAAGAAAGTGAGCTCACGCCAAAAGAACAAAATATTATCCAACACTCCTTTACATAACAACAAAAGCTAAAGCATACGTGTTTCTAACGCAAGAGTCTCGAACTCTGAGGTACCATAAACTCATTTGCATGTAAAACCGGGATCTTTACCGAAATGTTTTGAAAACTATCCTTTACTTCCTTTTGTTTCAGTTCCCGCCAACGAACGAGCTGACGTCCAATCAGGCGGCGACGTATGGGTACTCGTGATAAAAATCGTCAAATCCAGCGATTCCGGCATTTACGTCTGTGAAGTTAACAGCAATCCCATCGTGAGAAGTTTCCATAAACTAAGCGGTAAGTGTCTGTTTGTCAATTCTAGGTGTGTTCGTCGGTCTTCGCCTAACTTTTTACAGCTTCAACTGTACGGATCCGAAGCCAACTATATAGGATTTGGTATCGTGCGGTAGAGCAACGTTCTATCCGGTGTACTATTTACGTACATAGGTGTAGGGAAGATGGTATTGGAAAGTTTCTGCTCGAGGGTCGGAGGTAAGGGTTCCGTGAAAGTTACGATATACGTTCAGGATCGTTTGTCAAAAGCCAACAACCCGTCAGCGTGTTCCGCTTGTTATACATATTGTTATATAAGACGCAGGTTATCGATTGTGTGTATGGCATGTAAGGGAAGTTTCAAGTGACGGAATACGGACGGCTCATAAAATGTTTTGAAGGTTTCCCTTTGTCCAAAAGGTCTAAAGGGGTGACTTTGTATGATATCTATGATATACGATATTAAAATGTACCGTTGTTAGAAATTCATGGAAAATCGTGAGGCAGCGCGATTCTATTTTTCTTCCTATCTATCATTCTCTAGCATCAAAAATAGAAGGAAATTTCTCCTTTGACACTGATTAAACAGCATTAAAACGAGGGTGTTTCTACTAATTGCACGATTTTCGCTGGTGAATAAAAGTCCTGACATGTTCAGAGGAAAACAGTTAATGCCTTGGCGAATTGGTAGCTGTTGCTTGGTCGCAGTGGAGGAAAACCCGTCTTTAATAAATCAACATTCCACTTGCCAGATGTTAATTTCTCCGTAAGGAACAGGAACACGGTAGCGAGGTTAATTAGAATATACACAGCACTTAAAGATTGTTGAATTTGCAGCCATTTAGCGTATACACGTGGTGTAGTGTATTCTGTACGAAAAATAAATGAATAGGTTTTTGTGGAAATAATAAGCATACGGTAGATTATAAAACCGATAGAAAAAATAGCGCCCTCTGTTGAATCGAGTGATTTACATATAAATCTTTAATTACGTAAAAAATAAGATATAAAAACACAAATCACAGGAAAGGGGAATGCTAAAGAATTTATGTTGAAAACCTTTCCGAACTAAAACAATACCCGGCCTCAAACTAGCGCCTTTATTTCCGTAACTATAGTGACTCGACATGCGATGTTCCTTTCCATTAACATAATCCTCCTGAAACTTGCGAAATCGCTTTAGCAACTCCGGAACTTCTTTACGGAATTGAACGCGTTGCAGGATACGCTTCTTCAGTATAAATTTTTGTACATTCACAGTCGGGGGAAAAAAAACCTGTTTTACATTGGGGAAAGTGATAAAAAAAGGACGAGAGAAAAAGGAAATGGAAAACACAATAACTCCAATTTAGCTGGCTTTCTTTCGCCGGCTGATTTAATATGGTCGACAATACTTTGTAACAACTTCTTAATAGGGGAATTTTAATTTTTTTTTGTCGTCAAAGGAATTTCATATACAACGATTTTTTCATGGCAAGGATGAAGAATATATTAAAAAAAAAATTCCAACAAACTTCATAAATTATGCATTCATCATGAACGCTTTATTGAAATGTAAAATCGTATTTCCGAGGATATTACAGAAATTAGAACTTTTACGGAGGCGAAAGTAAAAAGTTGAACGTAAAAAGGCAGTGTTAGCTTGAAAAGAATATTAAAAATAAAACGATTTCTTACGAGTTTCGTAGAATGGGTGATTAAATTTAAATAATGTTGCTTTCAGGAAGAATCAATGTAAAACATATACAGGAAATCAGAAAAAAAATTCGTTGGTGCAGATGAAGAAAGGAAACTTCTTTTAAATAAGCGTAGATTGTATTAATTTTATCACTTTTTTGCGTATCCTTCCACCTACCAGCACATGTTTGTATTTCTTTCACCTCTTATTCATTGTATTTAGCATCAAATAAAATAAAGAGAGACAATAAAATAAATTTGGTATTGTCAATCTATTAAACATAAGAACATGCGAAATAACAAGGTATTGATGAGTATTAAAAAAAATGTAATAAATATTAATTTAAATCAAACGTTAAATATTTGGTCTTCTAAATTGTTTTTAAGAGATAAGCAAAGCTTGTTTAGTAGGTTCCAAATTTTAATGTTATCATGCTATACATTACCATCGAACAAAGAGTTAATAAACTTTTCACAACACTCAGTTTACTTTCTAAGTTACTTAAGCCTAATAATTTCTGCTCCGTTTTCGCGCGTCAAAATCCGCGCATAAATTTGCCAATTTTCCCCTTCGTTTCGTCCTCGTAATAATCTCCAATGCGCCCTCCTTCGTACGTCCTCAGCTTCGTAGTCGGCGAGCGCATTGTTGGACGCGCGAAAAAAGTTTTAATGAATTATAAACTTTCTTATTTATCGACATCGGAGCGCTCGCGAAAAAGTTTCGAGCCGAGAGGATTATTTCAATACGGCCCAGGGCATCCTAAAGTTATTCGGTCGGCTCGCCTCCTTCGGTACCCGGCATTCAGACGTTCAACCATCCATCAATCACCGCTTGCTCGATTCACGTAATGATCCGCGCGTATCATAACCTCCAATTTATGCATCCATCTTCAGGAGAGAACCGGATGAATGGCGTCTAAATGGGACGCCTACTATAATAAAATAATGGAGTGTATCATAGCTGCTTTAGCAGATCATCATTTTATCATTATTTACTTGTGTGGTCTCCGTATCCGTATCTTTTGTAAAGGATGGGGTGTTAGATGATAAATATATCTTTTAGGAAAGCTTTTGTTAATATAGATATCATCAATTTACGTAATTATTTGGTACTTGGTGAACATGTAGCTAACATGCTTTAGTTGGCTACAATTTAAATTATAATAATATAAATTGAATTATAATAAAAACGTAGCCTTCCACGGCCAGAGCCAGTTAAAAAACATGTTCCGTTAGTTTCGCCTCTGGCGTGGTTTACACGTTGGGCTACTGTGCTAACTGCTCCCTGCCACCTTTCCTTCTTCTGAAGAGGAAGATGATAGGGGGTGAAACGTCGAGCTTTCGTTTAACAAAAACCGGAACACGTTTAGTTTTAATTGAATTATAATGATGAATTTATATGAAATCCTAGCTAGCTTTAAAACTGCCGCCAAAAATTGATTTGATTGGAAAATTGTGTAAACGCGTCTTTCGATTGTACTCTTCCGAATTAAAAAATAAACCATAATTAAGAATTAGA
The DNA here is from genome assembly GCA_902654985.2 of Oryctes borbonicus. NCBI lineage: Eukaryota > Metazoa > Arthropoda > Insecta > Coleoptera > Scarabaeidae > Oryctes > Oryctes borbonicus. The sequence continues at coordinate 2,295,625 of LR736871.1, read as the reverse complement.
CCCAAAGCAACTAACGTCGAACTTTTTCTTTCCAGTCCTTTCCAAAGCGCTTCAACCACCAGAAAACGGTTCAGATTTCAACTTCTACGAAGAACAGAAGCCGTCCTTCAATAGCAAAAACCACAACTACACAGACTGCTGCCAATCACATAACGTCTCATTAAATTGTCTTGGCTTTTGCAACATACAAAGTATATTGGAAGGTAACAACTGCGCTAAGTTTGTTCAACCATTGTCTCAACTATTTTTTTCTCTGGTGTTGAAGCAATTAAATTTAATCCCAGTTCCTAATCCTATTCTATAAAAATCTTAGGTAGCACAGGTCAGGATCCAGAACATTGCGAAAACGACTTCCCATCAATTGTGAAATGCATGGCCGATGGTAGGAATCACGTACCATGCTGCATTCAAGAGAGGGTGCCTGATATCTGCCAAGATGTCTGTAGGGGGGAATACACTGCAATAACAAACAATATTAAGACTCATTTTTCATGTTCTGCGTACACCGAACAAACATTAGCTTGTATCGTGGAAGGAATTGGTATGTGATGTCTTAAAAAAAAATTAGTGTAAAATATTATTTCCGTTTGTATTAGAATTATTGCCCAGCGCACCAGAATTCATAGAAGTCGAAGCTCTAACTGAGAAATCACTTAAAGTCTCCTGGGGCAAACCAATAGCGAATTTAGAGACAATCACAATGTACGTTGTCAACGTAACATCTCTAAGAACGTTTGACGATCGGCTTATTGATCCTGATGAAGATGACATCAGCAAAATACAGAATACCACCGAAACAAAACAATATAGGGTCTCTGGGGATGCCAACCAAACCATAATAAATTCCCTGAAACCGTTTACTATGTATGAAATTACGGTAGTCGCTGCTAACACCCACGGAACAAGTCTACCGTCTTATGCCGTGAGAAGCTTGACCTTAACACCTGGTACAATAAAGCAGAAAGCTGTCGGTGAAGCTCCGAAATTGCCCGATACGAAGAAGTGTTGCATCGATAAGGGAATCAATCAGACTAGCTGCTTGACGCAGCTTTGCGATCCCTCCGTAATAGATTCGGCAGAGATCACGACTTATATGATCTGTGCCCCATGGGCGACTACTACTTTTAGCTGTTTAGCTGATGGTTTGGATCATACGCCATGTTGCAAGGCAAGGGGGTTGCCTGATAAGTGCCAGCAGTTTTGTTTGGGAAATGTGACTGTTAATATTGACTTCAATGTTTTCAAGTTAGTATTATTTTTATTATGCAATATATATTTTTTAAATCAAAAGAATCGAGGGACAAATGTTGTCATAATTCCAAGTCGTCTTCTTTTTTGACAATTGAAATCGCAAATTATAAAAATATGTGCTTTTGTTTATCGGTAAATTTTATGTCTTCTTCTGAAAACGGTATGTTCAGCGAAACGTCAAATATATAGTAAAACTCAAAAAAAATTAATTATCTTCGCATTTCATACAAAAAATGTAATAATCGGTAACGTAAGTATTTACTCTACTACATGCAAAAGGTGCTATTCTTTTGAATAATTTAGTATAATCCCAGGCAATCAAGAGATAATGAATTTAACCTCCCCATAGAGACTAGACCTCCGTCAAATCTAATATTAATTTCCCCTACTAAGCTCTTTTATACACATATGACGCCGGCTCCAACGCGCTTATCTAAATTGCTTTTTGAGTAACGCATGTATACACGGTAGTAACGTGTGTGTATCCCAATATTATGTTGTTATTTGTTTACCTACGCGAGTACGCGTAATAAAATAAATTACGGGTCGTACATAACGAATAAAAGAAAATCAACAAAAACCACTCCTAAATGAGAACCGCAATGTAAAAAAAAAATCCTTCGCTCGCGTATAGGAAAAACAAACTCCGGCCCCGCCACCTCCACTTGTTAAGAACCGCTGGGAATTTCGCTGTCTGCTTTCACCTACCGGCATGACAAGGCGAAGTTATACACGAATAGTTTTCGCATCGCCGCCGCCTTCTAGATGGGCGATGCGGTCGTTTTTCTCACCGCCCGTTAATCTTCCCGTACAGCTCGGCGTATATGCGGGCATGATTAAATAATTTCTTCTGCTAGCAACTTGAAAAAGTTCGGGAAACAACGAAGACGTATGAGCGAATACGTGTGTATTTTATATGTTTATGTTTTGCATAGTGGGAGACAATTTAAATGAGAATTTTCGCTTTTTATCTGACAAGGTCGTGCAATTTTATTAAATTTAAATGTAAAAGTAGGTTTTAATTTTTTTTACAGGTTTTATAAGAATAAAAGAAAATAACATGCATGCTATGCTTTTGATAATTTTTGGTTATTCAAATGAACGCGAAGTCTTGAGTAATTGAGGACTTGATGTCGTCAGCTGTTGTTCAACCATTTTTGACGTGTTTAAACCTTTCGTACGTTTGTGTTTAACCCAATGCGGGTGGTCCCCGAATGCTTCTATTAATATTTTGTTTGTTTCTGCGATGCTAACAGCACGTTTTTAGTTATTTCTATATAATTATAATGGATTAAGTTGAAAACAACTTTATTTTAATCCGCATTTAAACTAATTACAAACATGGCAAACCACACTATTAAGTATCGTAGAAATTAATCATGAAGCATGCTTAATTTGAAATTATACGTAGCTCAATACATCTAGCTTCAAGCTAATTCGCTCAAACTGGATAGCTTTCATTATTTAATGATCCACGAAGGGGAAAAGAACTGAAAAATGTGTCATGTGGACATAAACAATTATCAATGTGGACGTACGGTACTTGTTGAAGTTATAAATTTCAAATATCCATCGCGCCGGGACTGTATCCCATTACCAGAAATTTCATTAAGGGAACATGACATTTAACTGAGATATGAATGTCTACCGCGCAATTCTATTCCCGTCTCTCTAATAAACGTAAATTTATCACCATCAAATTGTTGATACCTCGTTAAAATATTAGCGTCGAGTGTAACTGTAACCCACGTTACAATTGTTTTGAATTGTTTAAAGGTTTTCGAGTTAACACGGTATGCTCAAATTGAATGGAATAATGCTTCTACAGTACGTTTTTTTTTCATGAATCGTAGTATACGGACTGCAGAAGTACTATTCCATGGGTGCATTCAACATTAAACATTAGATAATAGAAAATTTCGTACTTTTGCTTTTTGCGAGTGTTGTCATCTATTAGAATAATTCCTTTTTAATTTAAATACCCTGTATAGGATTACCATCCATCATCGACAAAATAACATGATAAAAGAACCCAACAAAATTAAATTTTTAGATGTTTTCGCTACATGAACGAATACAAGAACTGCCTGTTCCAAGGCTACGGCGTCTTGCCGAGCGCCCCGATTCAGGTCCACATCACCAACATCGGTACGGAGTTCGCCATCCTGCACTGGGCGCTTCCGAAAACGCTCGGCGATACCGTCCAACACTACAACATTCATTACCGGATGCTGACCACCTACGATAACGAATACGGGTCGGTGGCCAAGGCTCACAGCCCCTTCATACTGGAGGGATTACAGCACGACATGGATTACGAGTTCTACGTCGAGGCTGTCAACACTCACGGCGTCGGAGAACCTAGCGCAAGGATTACGTTCAGGACGCAGAGCAAGGTACCTTCTATGTATATGAATGCGTCCGCCGTGCGAATCTGAGCGTTCGGTATTTTATAGTGTTCGCTTTTGTCGGGATCCCCTCGTCTGTTTCGGCAAGACGGGTGTCGCGAAACGTCGAATATGATAGGCGGGATTATATTTTGTATAATGTTGAAACTGGGTCCTCTTCCCAGACGTTTATTAATGACTTAACTGCGAGATTAAGGTATTTTCGGACGGTTTGGGGAGATGGCGAGGATTAGCGTTAGATCTAAGATGGAAACTCTTCAGATTTGTATGAGATTAATTTAAACTACGCTGCACAAAATTTTACGGTGAAATTCAAGAGACTTATTTTAATTAATTAATTAAGTTAATTTTTTTTAATGAAAGAATTTCCTAGAAACACTAACATCGATTGACATAAACGACTGTTAAACAACATCTGAGCGTCCAACATGGCCGAATCAATGCATGGGCATATTACCGGAACAAGTAACACCGTGTTCACGTTGAGGCATGAAACATTCCAGGCTACTCTTGTACTATTTTGTTAATATACAGGGTGTGCAGATATTCGCGCAAGACCTGCATTTAGCCATTTTCTTCGTTAAATTCTTAGCCGTTTATCTTAAGTAAAAAATCTTTTTACATCCTGCGTCTACACGAAGTCTTGAAATTTTCAGTTAATTCAGTTAATGGAGCGAGTTATTTAAACTATACCGTGAAGGCTGCAATTATGTATTGAAACCAACGGCTTCCAATTTCAACATTTGCCGTTTATTACATTTAAATAAGATTAATAATAGAAAACTTCATAGGATGGTTTTTTGTGCACCCTCAATTACCCTTACGGCTGCGAATTCAGGAAATGTTTCATGCAAGAAGTATTGTACAAATAACAACAATCATCCAATGCAAATCAATATCGTGCTTTATATATATTTTATGGTGTGTACAGTTACAACATTCAAAACGACGTTTGTACTTGACGAAACATCTAATACAACATTTCGAACATATTTTCACTTTGACCAATTACAAACAAGCTATAATACCACCATTAACACATACTTATACAAATACTTTCATTACCGACATCGTTTAGTCCCCGGCGCCGGCTTAATATCATTAGTTTGCACCCAAAACTTGTAAACGATGGTATGCTTATAGGTTTCTCCTGGTCTCAGGATCGGACTGGGAAAATTGCGATGGTGGACGGCGTCCGGGTAATTTTGAGTTTGAAACGCCATACCGCCATGTCGTACGTAAATGCTTTCGTTCTTCCCGTGGATTCTACCGTCTTGGTAGCAATTCGGAATTACGTTCAAAGGATTTTCCGCTTCGCTTTTTAGCTTGAATTCCTTGCTTGGCGCGGAGGAAAGTCCTTCTAGCGGATCACTCCGCTCATGTTCTGATTTCTCGACGCTACGCGACTTAGTTAATTCTTCCGGTGGTTTAGTATTATTATCTTTACTACCTACACTCGTCGCAATTGGCGATTTATCGCCAGATACTATCACCAATGGGGCGCCTCTCTTCCCCGTCGACGATGATTTTCTAGCGGCAAGCGGATATACGTCCTTTAGAGAACTAGCTTTTTTCGTTAGACCTGCATCAGAAGCTTTGGGTAAATCGGAATTTTTAACAGATTCCGTTAAGTTTTCCGTTTCTTCCATTGCCTCCGTCACGTCTTCTTCCGAAGCAATCTCAATGGTATTTTCGCTTATATCCAATTGATCTACCGCGTCCATCTCCTCCCATGTCTTCATAATCTCATTGACTATTGGCCGTAACTCCGTCCAATTCTTCACTTCCTCAATCTCATTAGGTATTATATCGTAGACAACTCTGATCGAACGATCTAGCGCGTCGAGGAAGCCGTATAGAAAGAAATCGGGGCTCACGTGAGATACCCGTTGCTTATCGGGCGGTTGTCCGTTACTCAATTTCAACATTGATTGTGGCGTACGGCGTATTTTCACTAGCGCCTTATGTACCATTTGGAACTGTTCGTCTGTCAAGTCGGTCGTCTCGTGTATCTTTTCGAACATCTTATTCAAAATTATGAAAACGTTCCCCCCCTGACTTATCATGGATAATTCTACCCTGACCGTTGGCGCGACGACGCCTAAACCTAACTCGTTGGCCGTATCGAATCTAACCCCATACTGGTTACTGTAGATTTCCATGATGCGTCCGTTGGTCGTGTGCGTCACGCGTGCCACCAGACAGTCGCCTTGCGAGGTAGCGCGATTTATGCAGAAGTTTTGATCGTAACCGTCCTCCGGTTCCACACCTAAGTAATAAAGTAATTGTTAGATTTGGCTGATGGTGAAATGTTTCATTGTAACACAACGTATATAAAAATGATAACCTAAACAGTTCTTCAGCAACGTCGGCTTCGAAAAATCGTATTTCGTACTGGAGACGTTCATGATTTTTCCATTAGGTAACCCGTCGTTTTCCATCAAAGTATAACAGTTGCAATTCATTAGCACCGTATGTTTCTTTAACTCTTCCGGTCCACCGTTATGACCTCCTAAATTGAAATAGCACAAATTCGACAAGTTTATTATCGTCATCTTCACGCTCCTAGCTTCCATGCTGATGCGAAACTCGTTCTTCAAGATTAATTCATAAGTTATGTTGATCATGACCGGGCCGGGTAGTCCGTTGTGTTTATGAGGAACGACATGGCTTAAGGTTACTTTGGTACCGTTCGCGTAAGAGTTCCAGATTACTTTATCCAAACCGTAAGGTTGGCCGTTGTGGTAATGTCCACTCTCGGATTCGGTCACCTTGATTCGTCTCCCTTGAATTTCAAACGAAGCGTCCTTTATTTTTCCGGTTACGGCTCCGATAGTTGCTCCAAAATAATGCTCGCCATAGTATATATACCCCGCTATATCCCTAAAACCGAGCACTACGTCCGCGCTAACACCTTTCCGATCGGGAAATTTCATGGATAATATTCTAGCACCGTAAGTGATTATCTGCACCTCTACATTTTTGGTTGTTCTCCAAGTGTACCGCATTATCTTCACGGGTAACTTATTATCGGTCTTGTAGAGACCGAAGCAATCTTCTATTAGGGTGACTTCGTCGACTTGAGGGGCCAAAGATTGTTTCGAGCCGTTGCGCTTAGTATCGCCTGAAGCTTTCTTCTGACCACGTTGCTGGAATTTGTCGAAGGACTGGCGCGAAGAATCTTTCACTCGGTTAGCGCTACCCGACGACGAAGACCCTATCGGTTCTTCTTGTTCTTGTATCGTAGGTAGGGTAGACATTTTATCGCAGTTAATTTAGGTTGGATAGAAATTTGAAATTTTTCCGCTTAGTTCATTTTTGTACGAAAATTTTGAAAACCGCAGTAGTGACAGGTACGCTGGTGACAGTTGTCAAAGATGTTGGAAAAACGCCCATCAATCTGCCAGTACAGTCCAGGACCATAAACCGCGGAAAACTTCGTACAGTCCAGGGCCATAAACCCCGGAAAACTGCGCGTTGATTGTTTGAGAAATTGAAGTTTCGATGCTTTTCAGTCAAGTATTGGGCGTGGATCCCATATTTGATTGAAGAGCTCCCCGAATTTCTTAAACGGTAAATTTAACGATTTATTATAGGTTATCGAGGACAAAATTGAAGAATCGATGGTCTATAACGTGACGGAATGTTGCGTGGATGCCGATCTAAGTGACCATTGCCTGCCCCTGTGCTCCTACGATGCGAATATGACCGATATTAAACAATTGGCGGGCGTTTGTGGCTCGGAATTTCATAAAATTATCCGCTGCGGAGCTGGAGGTCGGAATCACGGCACCTGCTGCAGTAGGCGAGGGGTGCCGCCGGTTTGCTTATCTCTCTGTACAGGAGTTATCGTGGATTCCTTGTTAGTAACGGCAACCACTTGCATCCCGTACATCGGAAATATCGTTTTATGCTACGAAGAAGGCACCGGATTACTCCCCGGTCCGGTAAACGATTTGCAAGCGGAAGTCGTCGATGACAGATCCGTGTATTTGGAATGGGAACCTCCGAGTGATCAAAGCAACGTTACTGGATACGAAGTGCATTACCAGAAAGTTGATAATACGTCTGTGCACGAGACTCCCTTGAAATTAGACAATGTAAGTGTGTGTAAACCAAAGTAAAAATAATTTGAATCGGTTTTAAAAATAAATCGTATTTCTTCTTCTAGCAAATCGTAACGAACGACACCAAAGTCATAGTGACGAATTTAGAAACCGATGGAATCTACAATATGTTTGTAGTCTCGAGAAACGAATACGGTTCCTCCCTACCATCGTCCATAGTGATGATTAGCGTAAGAAAAACTGGTAAGTTAAACATTTCCTATTGATATAAAAAATGCGAAAAAAAAAATACAAAAGCATTGTTTGCATAATTACAGCGTGTCGCGTCTAGTAAGTATTGATTGCCAAAATATACACCTGATACGTATTTGAGGTTGGATAGTAAAACGTCAGCTTTTATTTTTCACGAAGTTGGCTTTTAGTTACAACTTCTCGTTTTATACCATCAACGTGGAGCATGCACATACGCCGCCATCAATTCTATCCGATTTCAAGGCAGAACTTCCATTTTAATGAAATTCCATTTTAATGAATAATTAATAAACATTTTGCATGCAGCTAGTTTTATAACGGGGCGGAGAGCGCTAAAAGCTCTGAAAAGCTTTTTTAATTAAAGGACGTTAAAAGAGTTTGATGTGTTTCGATTGTTCACCCAAACTCTCTTCTTTTCCAGCTTTCCGATTTAATTCTGAAACATGGCTTTAACAGTAGGAGAACTACTAATAAGTTATAAAATCCAGGACTTCTAGTGTTAAATGATCATCACGATTTAAAATTTATATATAATATAATTGCAGAGAATCAAACTATCATCTCCGGCGTGACTTCTCCGCCGCATTCGTTAGCTGTAGCCAGTCATAGCGCAACGTGGGTGACGATTACATGGAAACCTCCTGAATTTAGTCATCCTTCAGAACAAATCACTTATAGGTAGATGATTTGAAGAAAAAATAATGCATTTTATGAATAACCTTTCTATTCGCAGCATATATCACAAATCTGCGGCTGATGAGAGCTACCAAATCTCAAATACTACAGTCACCACGCGCATGATCGACAATCTGAATCCCAATACTCAGTACATCGTCTACGTCAAAGCAATATCGAAAAAAGGTGCCAGTCTGCCATCGGAAACGCTAATCGCATGGACAGATCCGGCTTATCCGGCATTTGTTGAAGTAAGTCTGCTCTCACTATTGCCTAGCACGTTATGCAGAAAATATCAATTAGATGCGGATTTTCCAGCCACCAACAGTCCACCCGATTAACCTGGTGATCGAAGGAAGCAGCATGACGATCCTGTGCATTGCCATGGGCACTCCGATGCCGACGATTTCACTCTACATTTCGGGCCGTTTAGTTCGCCAAGAGACCACTAGGCATATGGTGACTGTGGTTCATAACGTGACCAGAGATATGGATCAGATATCTTGCTACGCGGATAATGGATACGGGACGCCTATGCAAGCTTCAAGGAAGATAACAATAAGTCGTAAGTGTCCGGCAGTACTTAAGTAGACCGGTATCATTCATCTACCAGAACTGCAGCAAGTATTATGCAATTCCCAATTTGCAGGTTTTTCTTTTGCTTTTCTTTTAACTTAAAAAAAAAATTAAAAATTAATCAACATCTTTTATATTTCTAAGAAATAATTCCTCTATTTCAGATATGCCTCACATTCAAGCTAGCGGAATCACAATGGCCGCCTTTGGTGACACCGTCATACTCGAATGTAAAGTTGACGCCCATCCAGAACCCAAAATGATCTTCTGGAAGAATCACGAGGAACGCAAAGCTGTCATACAAGGTGGAAAATACGACATCTCGATAGGACGAATGAAAGACGAAGAAGACAAGTACATGATGCAATTGTCCATCAAGAACATAGACGAACTGGACGTTGGCGATTACTTCTGTCATGCGGAGAACGCTTTCGGCAGCGCTACCCAACCCGTATCTGTTAGAATACGAAATATTGCGACCATCAGCAATATAACCCAATGCTGCATCGAACAGAACGTTTCCAGCAGTTGCATGGACGCTTGCACGTTCTATCTGGATATCGACGCCGTGATACAAAAAGTGGAATGCGTTAATGATTTCGATAAGCTGATAAAATGCGCCGCTGATGGTTCGGATCACCGGAAATGCTGCGTCGATTGGAAAGTGCCTAGAAACTGCTTGGATTATTGCAGAGGTGAACCGTGGTTGAATAACAAAATCTGCGTCCTTCCCTATATAAAACAAATAATGAACTGCTTCCATGAAGGCAGAGATAAGCTCCCGGGACCGCCGCAAAACATCAGAGTCGACATCTTGGATAGTCATACCGTCAAAATAATGTGGGATCCTCCGGTTAAAAACCCACATACCGCTGAAATGTACAGGGTTTACTGGAGATTATTGGATATGGATGCCAAAACTTCGCTAAAGAACGATACTCCTAATACGTACTTTAGCCTGAGCGAGTTGAAAGATGGCGGAACTTATGAATGCGTGATTAAGGCTTTGAACCATCGCGGAACTTCAACTTTATCGGCTCCAATAAGGTTTACAATGGGCGAAAAATACATCACGTCAGCGGCCAGTTTGAATGATAACGTCTCTCACGTTGGAGTAGCTATTGGTGTCGTTCTAGCGCTAGTCGTGGTAGCTGCTATTGTTATCGGAGCCGTATGGTTCATAAGGACAAAGAATATAGGTGCTAAACACCAAGGAGGCGTTGCTTTCGAGAATCCGAGTTATTTGAGAGAAGTCAATATGGATCATATACAGGTAAAAAGGTTTGAAATATTTATTAAATACCTTTCTGTTTTTTTTGTTTTTTATTAAGAAGTCGTAAATCTTCGTTTTTAATGTAATATGTCCTTACGTAAATAGAGTGATAATAAAAAAATGTAACTGGAAAGTAACTATGCAAATAGCTACATATCCAGATACAAGCAGTTCGTAACATATTTAACTCGACATCTATTTCTAGGTTCCCCAAACACAAACCGAAACAACGCTAGCTACCAACGGTACAGCCAACGGAATTGCGGTCTCGGCGACATCCGGCGGCCAAGGCTGGAAGCACGAACCGCTTCACGTACCGATCTCCCAAGAAGTGAATCCTACGCTGTACGAAGAGTTGAAGCTCGGCCAAGACGGCGCGGGTTTCAAACGTCTCAAACCCTAGTATGAGGATAAGCGCTCGAAAAAGGACGAGTCGAAATTTTGAAAGCGCAAAAACCAATAAACAAAACAAAAACACGAAAACTGACAAAAAAACAGTGTATAGGTAAACGAGTGGTCGTTTCTAGGGTATAAGTAGGTAAATTTTAATCAAATAACGAAGAAGAGGAACGATGAACGAAAGCAGGAGACGAGAGAATTGATCTTAGAATTAAGTATTTCTAGAGTTAAGAAGAAATATATGTGATTGATACAAATAAAAGGTAAATATATATGTATGTCATATGAGGGTAGAGAAGTAAGAATTATAAGTAAACAAGGAGAAAAACTGTATTAAGAAACGCTTAATTTAAGTAAGATACTCTCAATTAGTGAAATAGATTTTTTTTAATGTAAAAAAAGAAATAAAATGTATAAACGAGGGGAAGAAAGTTATATGTTAGAATTTAACGGTGTTAATATTTAGGATTTTTTAAATACGAATAATGCAAGAAGAAAAAGAATAATAATTGTGTTTTAGGGAGATAGATTAGACAATTGTTAGAAGTGTAAAATAAACACATAATAAACATTCCATATCCAAGGAAGAAACAATGAATGATTATTATTTTTGTAACTCACAAGGGGAGCATATCTATGATTATTATTATATAGAGTGTTTCAGAATTTATTCTAAAGCTTTAGGTAGAAGTAGCCTCGTATGCTGCCTGAAAAAAATCGCACTGTTGTCCATAGATTAGCTTTCATCCGAGAAAATTATTAAAAACCCTTTAATATTAATAGGTTTCATTTAAAAAAGCGTGAAAAGCTCAAATACGCAACAATTACAAACTAAATTAAACAAAATTAAATAATACGGCTAAAAGTTATAAGGAATTCGTTGATTTCACGGCAATTTATAATAACAATTATTTAAATCTCGCCTTGCAAAGTTAGCGATTGCATAGTAACGTTTGTGTACGGCTCAAATTTTGATTAAATTCAAAGAAGGTTAATGAAAGTTAAGAAAAAAGGCGTAAGATCCTTGATCCTTGAAGTACACCTTTTTTAAATCAACATTGCATCACGTACTACTTTCGATACTCTATTGTAGGCATAAAGAGCAATTTGTAATGTTAAAAAAGTTCTTTGAAATTCTCAAACTTTTTTTGTCAACACCTCTTGCGGAACCCAAGATTTCACCGACTTCGGTAAATGTTGAATAGTATGAAAATATATTAAAGGCATGTGTAATATTAAAGAAAAATATTTATCTTGAAGGAGCGCACTGAGCTTAAAGTTTGCTTAATATCCTCCAATTAAAAAAAAAATCCCGATGTCTCCTGGTTTAAAGAATTTAAATTAAAAAATTTTTTTTTTTAATTATTTTCAACTGTTTAGTTGTTATGACTAATTTTTTCTTTATTTTTTGAAAGATTTATTTCTCTGGCTTCACTGACTAATGCAGTCACTAGATTGCAATAGAGACAATTTTAGCAAACTTTATGCGTTGATTTTATTATTCAGGAAGCATAAGAAAACACTACTTAAAGCTTTGGTGAAAATGTTAAAGCACCCTGTATATATTACATTACTACAAATGAAAAGGTCTCTGCTACAATAACAATTAAATACAGGTTCTAGTCATAAAATGACCCGTGGTATCGTTACGTTGTGTGTACTGTACATATTATAAACACGATATTAGCTAATGCTCTCCAAAAGTAATATATTTATTGATATATACATGTGTACTAGATGATTAAAACTAAAGAAGAAGGGAGTTTTATCCGATAAAGATCCACAAAAGAGCACCTTGTTGATGAAATTCCACCTTCTTCTGGAAACAATATGATTATTATTATTAATTACTGTTATAATAATATATACGTTCAAGTAGAGGCGGCTGGTGCTGACGTAAATGGGAATGCTTTGATTTCCTCGTGTATTTCCGTTGTATAGTAACAATGTACACGATATATTACGAGAAAATCCAAGCATATTGCAATTGATCTCCCATGTACGCTAGCCGCCACTGCGTTCAAGAAAAATAAATGTAATTGTACTACCTAACTACCCACATGTGCTCCATCAAAGTACATGTCCTCTGTGCCTTTTATATACGATACTGATGAGAAAAACGTAAACGATGTGAAATAAAGGATATATGTACAGCGGTGCCCATCTCGGATCACAGGACTCTCGGTGACTTCGCACTCTGAGAGTTCTAACGTCTGAGATGGATATTGTTGAAGGTACGAATATGAAGAATATATTGTAATTGTAAGTAATTTTTAAAAATATTTGTTAGAAGAAATGAGGAATTCACTGTAAATAAATTTAATTTGTAAAATATCATACGAACACACTCCCACACCCTTGAAGAGGTTAGATAAACATAAATAAAATGTTAAAATCCGATTCTACTTTTGTTTGTTTTTTCTTTTCGAACCTTTTCCTAATAAATCAAGCGAGTACAAAATTTAATGAATTTATTTCTATCGTTTCGATAACGTTATGTTTTAGTCTCTCAGTTTAAGAGATATCTTAGCAACTATTAGCAACAAAGACGTAAAACATAACAACAAAAACCTAGTCAATGGTGTCATTTGATCCTTGCTGCTCTCAGTGTTGATTCTGCAAAAATCTAAATCTAAAACTAATCAGAGCCAATCAATTATGGTGCAATCAATCAGAAAATAGTTCTGGATTTTTTTTGCCCAATCAAATTCCGTTTGACTAGTTTATGATTTCTGCTGAAGCAAGCCTAATATTATATCCTACAATCCAATACGAGCCAGACCCTTTGCAGGTAACATCAAAATATATTTTATCCTATATGTTGTTATTCTAGTAAATCTTAAATGACACCTTACAAATAGTAAATAAATGACTTTCTCCATACATCCGTTTCTTTGAATCATTTCTTTAAATATAGCTTATTATTTGGGAAGAAATATCATAAGTTTCTGAAGGAGGTGAAATAAAGGCTTATCTCAGTTTCTTAATTATTACGTTAGCAATAGCAGCTGAATACGTATTTTTTTTTACTTGTTTTTCGTTAAGATGTGGTGATGACTCAAAGCTTTTAAGCTTCTCCTAATCTCAAGAGTCTTTATCCGCGAAATTTAATAAATACCAAGTGCGTTGTCGCGACAGCGAGGAATCGCACTGCCTACCCTTTCTTTTAGTCTATCGAACTCTGTCACTTATCCGATCTGCTAACACAGGCACAGTTCCAGCCTTGAACATGTGCATAATGTTAATGTTACGCTTAAACATGACATTTGTAATGGAACCAGAGTGAGACGATGTTGCAGTGAGAAGCAGTAGAAAATTAACTAACCATCAGGTTTAGTACGACGATTAATAGCCGCGAAAGTTTTCATCCTTTTTCCCATAACAAGGACTACAAAATTCCTTTGAGAAGTTTAAATTTAAAGATTTATATAATTTATTTAGTAGTTTGTTGCACGCTTTACACCTTTCTTACAAATATTAAATCTCCGTTGGGGGCACATATTTCACGGTAATATTTTTTTAAAATTAAATACCTCACCTCTAGGCGACGCTAAACGAACCCTAAGATTAGAATTGCATAAAATCGATAACAATTTTGCAAAAATTTACGCAACATTTATTACATAACAAACGTCTCAATTCAACGCGCCATAGGCTGAAATAATGGTGCAATAGTTAAACCCGCGAAAACATGACCGTAATTTTAAACGCCATACGCGTATATAAAACGCAATTGATTTTATTCCAACATTTTCCCATATATATATATACTCAATATTCCGCACATTTACCGGATCGCAATCGCAATATTATGCGCGTGGACTCCTAGATATAAATAGTGGAACGCATTATATAGGGTTCTCCACGTAACCCGTTCATTTAAAGTTTTCGCAGTTAGCATCTTAGCCTGTTTTTGAAAATTTATAGCAGACAATAAGCGCATTAGCTTTACTATAATAAATTATTTTTAGACTGTTTCGTGAATATTTCACTCAAGGAAATTGATTCTTTTTTCGTGGAACGCACTGTATACAAGTACTTTATCGTGAGCAAAAACAATCGCCATCGATGTCCAGTTGATTTTAAAGGTAGGGAACCTTATTACAGATTACTTCGTAACAACCCATGGAATCTAAAAAAGCAATAAAATGTACGTCATTCCGTTGGTTGCAACTTCCGATATAACCGGAAGTAACACGAGACTAAAAGTAATTTATAATAATAAAGGGGACGCGGTTGCTAAATGCTACTACAAACCTTCAGAACTACTACTTTACTGAACGCATTGCGTGGATATCCCCGTATATCGAGAAATAAAACCAACATGATACTATAACATTGTACAACAAACCACACTGTCACTTTCCTACATAGTAACATAGCGACCTGCGTTGCGGTCTTTATTATTTGCAACGCGCGCTGTTTGTTTATTTTTCAATTACGTCATGGATGTCTCCACTGCCTCTGGTGCTTTTTTAAAATGCGGCCCACAAGCTCTCGTCCGATTCGGAATACATTAAAACATTTGAATAGGAATCGGCGATTTGTATATGCGCGTTACGTATGGCTTATGCAAAATGGCACGGCGGATCGGACGTCGTAAACAACGTCGATGAAGGAAGTTGGCTTCGGGTAGGTGTTGCCGCGTTTGTTGTGACTTGATTTCGTAAGACGATCCGCGTACGATTTTACATCTCCACTTGATAGGCGGATAATCGATTGCTTGATTCTGGATAGAGTCATATAGAAATTTATTGAGCGGAATACATAAGTTGTTAGCTTCTCTCATGTGAAACTTCGTCTATTATAGTCGATAAAATGACTTTTTAATTTAATCTTATATTTGTTTTTTGACGCAAATTTTTCAATTCAAGTTTCGTTTTTCTAATTATAGCGGTATAATGAAAAAAATCGAAAGAAAAAAGAAAAGAACAAAAGAAATCGAAACGTTTACGGGTAGACGAGATCTCTCGAGTCTAATTGGAAGTTGGATGGAAGACTCACCCAAAGTGCAGTAGGATCTCGGAAAAATTCCAATGCGCTAATCACCATCAAATTGAAACTTAACAGATTTACGAAACCTATCGGGTGTTGTAAAATACCGCTTTCCGTTTCGACAAAAACCAACATTTGGGGGAGGAAGTCTGTCCCTGAAATTTAGATTTTTTGCAACTTACACTGTTCCTTTCAACAGCCGCGATGAGTTCGTTATCGTTATAAATGTTGATCCCCTTGGTATTTTCTTGAGTCTTGGAGACAAAAAATAGTCGCAAGAAGGTAAATCTGCGCTCCAAGGCGGATGATCAATATCTACGAAGCCATATTCAGCAACGGCAGATTTTGAAAGTCTTGGTCTGTGGACTGGTGCATTGTCATGGGTCGTGGAGGGTGTTCCCGATAGAGAATTAACCGGTGAATCGATTGCAGTTAACCGGAACCCTCTAGCTTTTTCGGCTTGCGAGTATTGGCGCCTCAAACTTGAAGAAAATAATTTTTGATTTTTCAGGTTTGAGATGCCGTAGAGTCGGAACGGTTAGAGCTTCCCTTCTTTAAAGCACTCCTCGAGATCTATCGAACGAGCCCAAAGTGATGAAATTTTTGAAAGGCCTAGGGTCGCACACAGAGTGGAGAAGGGAAAAAACTTCACACCATCGCAGAAGAGCTTATTTTACAGGCTGCTCTTAACGTAGTTGATATTATGTTGGGAGAAATAGCGTGAAAATTAATTTCAAAGGTACGACAACATTATTAGCCGAAGAATCCATGAGCTAGCTCGGAATTTGGTCTACAACTTGATAAGGCTACTGACAGTAACAAAGATGCGAAAATCAATGAGGATGGAAGTCAAGATTGTTTCCCTGAATTACTCAAGTACGTGGCCTTTAAGTCGTTGATTCAAAAGACTTGCGGTCGGTTTGCAAAATACTTTGAGGAAGACAATGTCGAAAAATCTGCGTGAATCTAAGATCCTTTCCGTGCTCAAGTTCTACCAGATTCCACTTCGCAGGAAAATTGAACGCTCTTCTGTCGACGGCCTGAAAACAAAATTTATTTGGATCCTGGTTCCCTTTGCGACAACCTGTTTATGCGAAAGCAAATGTTTGCATCACATCGAATAGATTAACTACCGGTTAAACGAATTTTTTTAACATTTAAGATTAGTGTCAAGACAGCCATAATTATAGTTAGATTAGATAAATAGTTTAAATTTTTAATCTTTCGGCCTAGCTTGTGTCTCTTTTTTTTCTGCAAGTTCTGCAGTTTAAAAGCTTTCATATTTGACGTTTTAATAATTCAGAAATTAAAACGTCAAATATGAAAGCTTTTAAACTGAAATATCGCCCGTAAATCGAGTTAATTGAAACCATCTGCCAACAAACAAATGGAACCCTTGAAAATGACTTATACAAAAAAAAAGGAAGCTACCACCTGTATTTAAATTCAAACAACAGCCCATTTTCGACTCTCCCATCATAGTCAACCTGTCGATCCACCTGTTGTTCCGTCCCATCTACGCGCACCCCGACCTATGCGACGAAACAACCCTGTGCCCGGCGATGCGCGACCACATGCATGCCCGCGAGAAAGCGACTTCTCCAGCCCGAAGAACAGAAGTAACGATTAAAACGGGAGCACCGAACACGAGCAGGTGTTACCGGTCGAAAGCCGTCGAAGCTCATCGTCGCGGCTCGGTTAATAGTTGCGAAGCGTTCGCGGGCATCGTCTAACCTGGCCGCTGTTAGTCTAACACCAGAATCCGTTGTCAAATGTACAAATAACGCGCCGCGGAAAACCGCGCAACTCTCGCTGATGTGTACGTACAGATCGAGCACGTGCTTCGTCTCGACCGGACTCTGAAAGATCGAGGCGGGCTGAATAAATTCCGGTTCGTTGTGCTTTCAGTATCGGGCGTATGAAATTCAACGAAAAGCTTCGTAGAGAGATGAATTTTGTGATATTTTAACATATAAATGTTGATGTTGTTTTAATTGTATATAATATATATGTTTTGATATCTTAGATGTTAACGTAAGGTAAATATTTTCTTATAAAAATAAACATACTCGTACAACGCCATCCACAAACTTCGCATCATATGGAAAAGAAATTATTTGTTTTTTTTTTTTTGTGAACATTTGAGTTGGACCATATTAACCACCAAAGCAAATAAAAGAAAACTTTTACATTTGGCGTAAATTCGAAATCACAAAATACTTTGAGTGACTAGAAATATCACTAAAAAATCACTTAATTAAACTTTCAATTGAACTTGTTATAACTTATTTGATAAAATAAATACAGTGTGGTTCATTTGAAATGGAAGCATCCTTGTAAAACCTCTATTCTACACTAAAATAAAAGCAATTTTTACGAGTATACAGTGGGTTAAAAAGGTTTACTGCGACACAAAATTTCGGAAGTCCATTTAAATTTTCAAGGCATACAATGATTATTTTTCGAGTTTGAAAATAGTAACATTTCATTAGCATTTCTCTAACTCCATCGCGTATTATTTCTTCTTATAGCACATCTACTGACCAAGAGACATTAAAATAATAATAATAAAACGTAGATTGCAATTACTTAATTAAGTTAATGAACAATTATACAGTAACTGTCAATGTCATAACCTGCATTTATTAAATCGATGTCATAGCCTACTTTGGATTTCACTTAAATTAAATGTATCTTTTTGGACGAAATAGCAATTATTGTTAATAATTGAAGCATGTTTTTAAAGATGCTGCAATAGGACCAGAATACTAAAAAAAAACAACGTATTACTTGCATATTTCTTTAAAATTTTCAATCTCGTACATGTGTTAATTATACTTACTTTTTTTTTATTGCAGTTAGATTAAAAAAAAAAATCAAAATTCGTTACTTGCCATTTTGTGTTATCTAATAATAATTTGAGTTAATTTAGTTGTTTTTTATAAATTTTGCCTGCATTGGTCAGCAGATTTAAGAAGTCGATAAAATAATGCATGGTAATGTTTCAAAAATAATTCCCCCATAACTTTTTAAGTAATGTTTGGATGAAAATTTGGTTAAAGCAATTGTAAGAACTATTGAATTCAGTGGTGAAGTCAAATTAAAAATAATCGCCATTTTCGATCTTCCAAAATAGTCATATTATGCATTGAACATTTTTGTTAATTTTTTGAAATTTTTTGATTCACTATGTATCTAAAAAAGAATTAATATATTTTAGTGTAAAATATTAATTCTAGAGGGGTACTTCCACTTTCAAGTAGGTCATGTTTTTCTTGCTTTTCTCTTCTTTTCTTATTCACTTCATTTGACTGATATTTTAGTTACAGTAAAAGTTAAAGTAAGTTACGATAAGCTGTTACTTCCAAATCACAAAGATTGAAAAAAAATCATTTCGAGGGAACGTAAAACGCGCACGTCTTTTATGATTTAACCAAACCGAGACAATAAATCACTTCATTGTCTGACATTGGTACCATTATATTTTTATTGTTTTTTTGACATAAAAACAACGCGAAATGCATAACGTCGCTGTCTTTAACATAGCAATAATTTAACATTAACATGACGCACAGCAAAATAGTATCGAACCTCTCCAGCAGGAAATTTTAAATTTCACGTATACAATTTAACTTTTCATTTTCACCCGTCATATGATTGAAGTAAACATATTTGTCTCTGCTCAAATATTTTCAAAAAAATAAATGATAAAAACCTTCCCATATAGTGCAAGCTTTACGGACGGCACTGTATAATGAGAATGATTATCTACAAGCTGTTCTAAGTTATAGGCACACAATTAACTAAATTGATTATAATGCTATAAACCAAGGGGACAATTGTGAAGTGCATTTCCGAGTTATTTAGGTTATTTTGATTTTTTTTTAAATTTTAGCACACCCTGTATATTCAAGCACCAATCGATAGAAAATAAAATTCAGTAAACAAACATATTTTTATTATAGGTTTTGTTATAAAACAAGAAATCAAGTCGATCGGGGCATCAAATATGCATAATCTTCTTCGCAGACCAAAATGGTGTGATCAAAAAAACAATTACAGGTCTCATTTCCAAAATTATTATTATTTTTTTTAATTTTAGGAGCACACCATGTATATAAATTTTATATTTCGTACCCATTGATGCTTAAGTATACAGGGTGTAACAATGGGAATGCAACATATATGCAACAAATACATCTATATCCACCAAATAATTTTTTCCGTTGTATATTATAAAGTATGAAGGGCACGTCTTCTCATATTTTGATACTCGCAAAGGTAAACGATAATATTTATAATAATAATAATAATAGAGCCGGACCTTATTTTTTAAGGATTAATTCTGTTGCAGAAATACGAGTTTAAATTCTACGCGCGTCCGATATTTTTGATATTAGTTAACAGAGTGTAATATGTCCTTCTACAACAATGTTTTCTCTAAATTACGCTACAAGATTTGTATGCACACCTCGCTTTAACGTTATTCCTTAAATAATTGATAACAAACAGGACGTCACATGAAATTTATTTTTACAATTAGCACGAACGCTATAAAACGTTTAATTCTAATTGAACAAACAACGTGATGCCAAAAAAAAACTTCGTAGCAGTCAATAAACCATTGCCTTAATCAAATGCTAAATAACGATGTATAATTTTTCCATAACTTACGTATATATATGTAGATCTATACAATAGGAAGGTCTAATTATATTTGTAAATAATTCCTTAAGTAATCGGGTAAACTTTTCTCATTTTAGATCTCGTATTTTGAAATATTCTGTTTCTGTACTGTTATATTGCAAGGAAAACTAGAATAACAAAACGCAATACCATAATCCGTACTAACATTTCGAATTAATTGACAAAACTAGTTGGTCTAAAATAGATGCATAATTACCTCGCCTTTTAAGGGGATAAGTCGTCTTCAGGTCGCCGTACACATTGTCCCGGTTTCGAAAATCCCGACGTATATATGGAAGCGCTTATTTGTGCTGTTTATTATGTTAGAGAAAGTGGAATTGTTGCTTTTCTAATTAGAGTATCTTTATAACGTGGAATCCTTTTCGTAAAAGGCAACTTGAACGATTTCTTCCTGAGTAGCATCTCTCGATAGAATCTAAATTTCCGTTCCCATAAGGAAGTCGGAGATCTGTTGAGAGAACAGGGTCAAAGGTGTTTTTCTAATACTTGCTTGTAAAAAATTCCGATTGTATTTGTCTTGATATTGCTGCTATTAGGATGGTCAACATTCTTCAACAAGTGCCAATTGGAATCTATAGAAATAAATGATTCTTGCAGATGTTATAGAAGAAGAGAAATTTTTCTATCGGTGTAGTTTTTTCGTTAAATTTGGGTCTAGTTATATCATATACATTATTGTGCAAGTAAAACTCAAATTCCGCTGGTATTGATAATATTAGTAACAACATTTTCGGAAAAGCATCATTTGTTACGGATCTATGGACCAATGCAATTAATTAGTGCTAAACCCACATGAGGGAAACTTTCTGACCCTTGCTAGCTTTCATCCAGTTCCCACTGACCAACTAGTAATTGCCCGCACGGGTCCCACACTCACCGGAAAGAGACTGGTTGGGCTTTCCTTCCACCATGCTCCTCATGTTAGAGAAGATTCCATCTCAACCATTAATGGCTGTCAAATTTCAAAGTTCTGTTCATAACAACGTCACTAAAACTTCCAACCAACGAATTGCGTGAAATATCATATACAACGATAGTATATATTCATCAATATAATAAACAGCTATTTATTAAATTAATAAACTCGTTCGTTACATTAAGATAATTTTTTATTGTATTTCAAATTTCACGAGAAGTACTGGTGCATGGAAAAACATGATTTAAAACCACGTCGAAAGTCACGAAGGACATTTTTATTATTGTAAACGTGGTTAAAATTAGAACCGTTAAGAAGGAAGTTATATTTGACGCAAATAAAATCAGAGAAATTAGGCGCTTAAAAAAAATTTGAAAGGAAGCAACAATTTTGGCTGTAAAAGGAAAAGGAAGTACAAGCAAATAACCTAATTCTAAACATCAAAAAAAAATCGATAATTTCTCTCTTAATTGCACGCGTTCTCTTCTTCTAAGAGAAAATCCAGTTATTAATACAATGTTTCCTTCTTTCCTTCTTCCTTCTTATTCTAAACTAACGGTAATTTAAAATCTACAATGAGAGGCAATCGTTTGAGTCGATCTTCCACCGAAAACAAGGCTGCGAACAACCCGTTCAGCGCCGCGGCAAAGGCCAAACCGCGCGCAACTTGTTAATCAAATCGCTTAAGCACTGTAGCATTTCCGTTTTAGACATACACCGGCTTACAATTACTTATTAAATAATAATAAGCACGCGGAATACAGCAGAGGCAGCCGCTCGGGATAATACAGTTATCACGAGCTTATATCATAATGCATAATAGCGTCGGACGGATGGATAAGTAAATAAAGAAGAGAGGTACCAGAGCAAAGCGAGCAGTCAGTTAGGCGTTAGGCGGAATACATGAAATATGCTAACCGCGCAATTAATACGCCGAAAGTATAGGAAGGAGAAAGATATAGGTACGAAGATATAATTAAATAATATTTATCAAGGAAAAGAGAAGCAAAAAAGTACGCGCGTAACCTCGAGCGCGCGCAGCCAGAACGTATAACTGTAATTGGTAATAAGAAGTATTATGTTCTTATTCTGAGGTTATTAATAATAAATAATAATGCGGTAATACGAAACCAGCCCGTATAATACTATCGAAATCGACGCATTACCGTTTAACGGAACGTGTTTGTAATGGATAAACTGTGACGGCAAATAAGTGTTTTAGGTTTCGAAATGAGTTACATGTTTCTTTTTTTTCTTGTTTATTTAATTCCAATATTAAAAGCTCTCTTTCAATAGGCGATTTTATCGTTATACATCGATTAAGCTCTCAATGAATCAAATACAAAGCATAAAATGAAGTGGGTTCTATTTCATTCTGAAACTGTTAAGTACCAGGTCATGAAAATTGTGGTAAAATTTTAAAAGAATCGGGTGTTGGAACAGCTCTGGATTCGGTAAAAATCAGGTGACCAAATAAGTTTGTAAGATTTTTACATACACTGTCGTTCAGAGAAGTTCGGTCGGTTGGTAAAAAACATGAAAAGGTTACAGAAACAAACGAAACTAAAAACAAAATGCAATTTTATTGTATGTACAGGTAAAAAAGACAAAAATAAATAAATGAAAAGTTATTCTGGCCTAATATAACATACTGAACATTATATCTTTTTTTCATCGAAAAAACCTCCTTTGCTGTTAATCACCGCTCGAACTATTCATGCTTTCGATAAGTTCTGTTAAAACGGATTGTGGAATATTAATCCGTTCATGTTGCAGAATATTCCGTAAATGTTCTTGTGAAGTTGGGCATATTTTTCGGATCCTCGTGTCCAGTTCATCCCACAACAACTCTATAGGGTTCAAATCTGGGCTTTGTGGGGGCCATGTCATTACTTTCAGGGTGTGCTGTTCTTCTTGCTCCTTTAGATAGTTCTTCCACACTAACGCAGTGTGTTTTGGGTCGTTGTCATGCATGAATGTAAAGTTACGGCCTATTATACGCAATCCTGATGGCACTGCATGATTCTGGAGTATTGCGAAATAATTTTCCTTCCTCATTACACCATGCACTCTGCATAAATCTCCCGTCCCAGCAAAGGAGAAACATCCCCACACTAACACAGAACTACGCCCTTGCTTCACTGTTGGTACAATGCAGTCCGGGATCATTTTTTCGGTTTTAGATCTTCAAACATAAACTCGTCGATTTTGCCCAAGAACCTCAAACTTTGACTCGTCACTCCAAAGCACGTATTTCCAATCATCTAACGACCAATCTAGATGAGAACGGGCCCACTGTAGCCGTTTTGCTCTGTTGCCTCGACGTAATAAGGGTTTTCGAATGGCAATGCGTCCATGAAGGTCCGCTTGTTGAAGTCGACGTTTTATCGTAGTCGCCGAAACTTGTTCTTCACGGCCGCGATTGACTTCGGCTGCTATTTGTGGCGCTGTTAATTTTCTATTGCGTTTGCTTAATAATACAATTCTCAAATCTTCAGCTTTTGTTGTTTTCCTAGATGCTCCAGGACGAACACGATTTTTTATAGTTCCACTTGTCCGATATCGCTTTATGATGTCATTTACTGTTGAACTTCTCATATTTATTTTTTCAGCAATTTGTCGCCCCGAATATTCTTCTTCAAACAGCGTAATAATGCGTGAACGTTTTTCTACACTGGTAGGCTTGTCACGTGCCATTTTGAAGTTAATTTTCTTAAAACTTTCGCGCAAAAACGACAGATACACACCAACACACGTTTAACGGTAAAATTAAGCAAATTTATATCTTTACGACCGTGATAAATAAACAAGAATGATACTGCGGTATATTTCCTAAATGTATTGTTCGTTAATAATCCGCAAACAACCCGTTTCAAAAGATCGGCACTTCCGAGAAATTCTTGGAATGATAATAAAAGGGACTTTATTGTGGTCGTCGCAATATTTCTACTTTACATAATAATTTATGGCTTTAATCCCTTAGAAAAGAGTGTATGCTTAATATTTTTTTAATTCTATGTATTAATAATTGTATACAGTGTGATATAATAGATTTTTATTGTATGACCGAACTTCACTGAACGGCAGTGTACATCAGATTCACATGAACATTCTTTAAATTGTTGATCGATAGTACATGTTCATTACCTGTCATCTAGTTTAGTATTAACCCTTCTTTCACCTTCTACAACTTGAATTCAAGGCACCAAACTTGGAGCGGTGGCGTGAAAAATACGTACCACATTTGGAGATAATGAACACAGAAGTGGTGAGATTTCCACTCGAGGAAGCATGTTTTGGTAAACCGAAGATCATTAGCAACGAGGGTTGTGGGGGAAAATTCCAATACAACGTGCTTAGAGATTAGAGCGGAAAGGTTCAAAGCGAACGACGAAACCATTTCTTTGCATCTCCACCAATTAAAAAAGACGTGAAAGTTAAACAAATGCATCGGTTGTTAACTCGATCGACGAAAAGTGCTCGAATTCGATGCGGTCATTGACTGTGTGATGATAATTACTTAATTTTTACGGTTACCAGGGTAATAGGGGTGCCTAATAATCACAGTAACCAATGTGTATAACTAATAACGATGTAAGAGGTTAAATATGAAACAATTTGTTAAACCTACTGCTACGGCCTCCGTTGATAACTGTCTATTCTTCTGATAAAATTTTCAAGACATGCTCATCTCTGTAAATTACTCAAGAGTGCCTGTCGGACTTTTAAGGTATTAAATTATATGATTTAATTTGCAGAACGAGACTAGAGAAACTACACGACTTGGAAGTTTGTTCTGCAATAATTGAATCGTTTCGCGTACTGTGTAGTTAGCCGCACCCTCCTGTTGACACCATACGTCTTCTATGTACATAAAAAAATTCATAAAAAATGCTTTTGTATCTTATTACTTACATGTATCTAAGATACCGTTTACATTTCGAAGTAAAAGTAAAAAATATACATCTTGAACTAGTGAGCTAATGTGCCATATCTAGGTCCTTTTTTTTATTTCTTACTACTTTTTTTCTATTAAAAACCAATTTATAACATTTTAAAGTTAATTTACAAAGTTAACGGCGACCACGTTCGGAGCGATATACCGTGGGATTAGATCTGACGTTCCAAATACGATCTTTCTGGCGGAATGTCGCCGCACTTCTTTCCGATTATTTCCTTCGATTCCTCTTATTTAGTCATTTTGTTTATATCGTCGATATTATAACGAATGCATCGAATAAAAATAATTTCGTGCCGAAGATATTCGAAATAAGTGGGACGCAGTCGATTTACACAAATAACTGTATATAACTCCCAACTTCCAAGTGAACGCGTAACAGCCGAGAGTCCATTTAATCGTAACGCTAAAGACTTGCTGCATGTACATATACGTAAGAATAAAGTACGTATATGCACATACGTACAACATATAAAATGCGCATGAATGTTTAATTTTTTCCTACTCAATGCAGAATACCAGAAAAAGGATGTTTTCATCAATATAATAGTTGTTTTTGGCAAGATTTCAATTGTGTAATTTGAATAGAATTGAACTCTGAAAACAATAAAAGATAAGTGAATGGTAATAATGTAAAGCAAGTGATTCGCATCCGTGGAAGGGAATTAACGATTCTTGTGATGTGCGTGTTTGACAATTTTCTTGTTGTCTTCTTAATTTATTGTTGAAAGTGCACAAACCCCAACGAACTTAGAATGCCTCAAACGCCTAACGTGAGGAATACGCATCTTCAGCATGCCAACGGACATATCGGCCACAATGGACACGGCGTGGTTTATAACAATCATAATGGTTATCCGCACCATCACCAAAACGGTTTTACTACTCACTACATACCCAACGGTAATGGTGTCGCAAATCATAGTAAAATAAATGGTCACGCTAACAAAAGTAAGTATCATATTTAAGTAGTTATGTTACATTGTTACCGTATATGATTATCTGCTTTTTATGTTTAATTCCTTCTTTATCACGATTGATTGTGCTATAAAGATACTCAAAGATGAAACAATTTTTTCGATTTTGCTTCTTTCTTTAGTTGTAATATATTAAAGTTTTCTTCATTGTTGCGTGTCTCACTTTGATTATATACAGGTCGAGTCAATATTTGCTCTCCAGCCCTCGGATATTTTTTCTACTGTTAATAATAAGAAATCAACAAAGATGTTTGCTCGTGAATGTTGGGATGGACCAATGATCTTTTGAGAAAAAAAATCATTGGTCCATACTTTTTTCTCAAGAACACTGAGTGGTGAAAATTACAGCAATTTTTGCAAGAACACTCCGGAACAACGCTGCAAGAACTACAGCTCCTTTACAACAACGTGCAACCATGTTTTTTCAACAGGATGTCATTTTCTTAATAAATAACAAATTTAAAACATTTTCTTATAAAAACGAAACACGAGATTGAGGGTTACTCCACATCGGAGTGCGTTTCTTAAATAATTCAGTTATTTTCATACGAATAACGCCACTAACATGCAAGATTTACGAAAACCATTAAAAGCCTCGTTCCTGATTACTACCGCTTTATTTCTGCAAGACTAACACGAAGTTTTATTTGTCTCCGGTCGCGATATCTCTTAGAAGAACGAAACCAGGCAAAAAAAAAAACGTTCGCGGAGCGATAGGCCGTAAGCATCAACGATCCCTAACATTAGCGTGGTAGTGGTAGTGGTACACTAGTAAAATATTTGAAGTCCTTTACGTTGGTATCGCGACATCGGTAATTACGGAAATTATGATGAGAAAATGAGACGAGTAGGGAAAAACGCGTAGATACTTCAAATTATTTTGAAATTATCCGCGGCACTGCTGCGTCGTATTTTTTCTACTTTTTTTTTGTCCTCTATGGTCGCGTTGTTTGTTTGCTATAGCCGGTGCTATTGCTTCCTTTAACGTTGCCATCGTAAAATATGTACTATTCTACGCGCTGACGAGCCGATGATGTAGAAATTTGCGATTATCGTGAGCTCTGAGGCGATTTTTTTTTTGCCGGTTGAAGACTTCAGACAGACACACACGATGCTGTAATAACGATACAGGATGTTGCGTATTTTACTGTTTTCAAGACGCTGTGTCACATAATATTTCTTGTTCAAACCTTTTTCTCGAAGTTGCCCTTCCGGCCAAACACTAGCCGGACAATATTGCCAACTACTGCAAGTGACCCTATAGCCACGAGCAATCGGACGTAACTGTTTCCATATCGTTTTCTTGTTTATCAGATTGTATTATTCAACATATAGAGCTGTTGAAAAACGAAAAAAAAAACGACAAATAATATTCTTGCAGTGTTGGTATTTACTTCGATAATATACATAATTATCTCGTTTAGGTGCACTAAATTCTTAAGGTATGACAAATCCACCCATATGAATATAGCTTATTTTTAATATATTCGCATCGTACAATAAACTGATTTACATAAGCTTATTAAATTAAATTATTTTGTTGTTAAAATTTAATACATTTCTTAAATAATATCCTTTAGCATACGCCCATTCGATATTCAAGGCAATCGTACGACTTCTGTAAGGCGTAGGCGTTTTGGATTAACAATTAACACGTATGTTGTACCTACCAGAATAGCGAAGACTGAAATGCAGCAGTGTCCGTATTTAGGAGAGCTAATGAAGACAATTCATCATCCACGATGTCATTGTTATATTAATAAACACAAAGAGGCATTGTCTAGAATCAATAATAATCAATACGTACATTATAATGCGACAGGAATGCTAATTAATTAATGAAACGATCGTATCGTTTTCCGGTGATCATTTTTCTTCTGTGTAAACGTAAAACGTTCAGTATACGCCGTTTACGTCGAACGATTACGCTCTAATAAGATATTTGACAGATTCGACGGCGTTTAAAGATGGTAATTTGACGATAAGTAGGCCAAGTTTATTACGAACGCAATCGTAAGTTTTTCGAATTACAGGTATTTCGCCTTCGGTCTGTCTTACGGAAAATTTATAGAACCGGAGCGATAATGATACTAATACGACGGGGTATATAGAGTAGAACAGCGTTACGAAACTCACCTCTTTTAACCTTATTCCCGGTATTTTAGAACGGCCGTAATAGCTTTATCATAAACAGGATTCTTTGATAAATCGAGGACAATTCTTTTTTTTAATTCTTAAGTAATCGATCGAAATCAACGTGTTAAGTCAAATCCATGTACACTGCCGTTCAGAGAAGTTCGGTCGGTTAGTAAAAAACATGAAAAGGTTACAGAAACAAACGAAACTAAAAACAAA
>LR736871.1:2234346-2244676 GCA_902654985.2 Oryctes borbonicus | reverse complement strand
AAAAAAAACGCATTTCCATCGAGTACAGAATCAACCTTTCTCGACGACTATGTTAATAACAACAAAGCTAATTGATGAAAAGTCCGCAAAAGGAACGGTATGTGTGTCAGTAGGGCCATTGCTCCTCATCGCTGTTTCCGCATGTACTGCTCGACAAGTTTCAGATTATTGTCAGTTCATTAAAATACCTAAAGTATGTCGTATTAACGGTCGATTCGTTTTCAACAAGACGACGAATTTATTGAATGCAGTATTAGTAGAGTGTAATCTAGCAAATTGCTGCAAAATGTGGTTTAACGTGATTAATATGTTGGATATTATTGCATTTATTGCATTGAAATTGATTGGATTTCAGAACTTTTTGCATCCTTTTTAATTTTCGACGTACGCAAAATGCAAGAATGAAGATAAGCATTTTTTTTCCAAAATTTCCAGCGCTCTTTGAGCTTTGATCTCATCAACTAGAATCAAACTGCGGTTCGACTGTTTCTGAAGATTATGCCTTTTAGGTCATGCCATTATCTTTACTATTAATGAAAATATTTAAAGTGTACTAGTTCACTAAAATTTCAGTAGGCTCTAATAACAAGAACATGCAAAATATAAAGCTCTGCAGCTACAAGCTACCGTTTTTTAACTTCCCTAAGAAAAACTAACGTTAACTAGTACATTTTAGAGGGATGACACCTCGTAGTTTAAGTTTTAATACTCATTTGGTAGCTTGTCTTGCGCAATTCATGGGCAAATATAAATTTACCATTTTGGACTCAACGAATTATGGGCTTACATATAAACCGCCAAATCGATGGGCATTATTCGGAACTCTTACCAAAGGTTATTACTAGAGATGACCACGGCAGGTGAAATTATTACGTTTTTGCAGCGACTAGACAGGCTCGTGTCTATTCGTCTCACAAGAAAGGGTTCGTGCTGTCTACTGGTTTCCCCGAGAGTCGACTAAACACGAGTCTGTCTAGTCGCTGCAAAAAATAATAATTTCATCTGCCTTTGCCATCTCTAGATATTACCAAAGTTCTCAACTTTGACGCATCTTCCTTGCGAGGCAAATTTACTGATGATACGGTATAACTCCGTAACTGATGTTTGAATATTGGGCTTTCGTCTCCTTTTGTATAAGCTTTCTTTCAAGCTTCAAACTTGTGATGCTTGTCCACTCTCATTGTCTTTGATTGTTTTTCATAATTTTGATAAATTCATCTAAATGGCATTATACAGGCTGTCTCTGTATAAGTTTACCTTTAAGAAATTGTGTTGAGTATCTTTTTAAATGGCTTCTTTCGGTTTTAATTTCTATATCTCCATGGAATAGACAGACAGCAATCGGGGGTACGACAGCTCCCTTCTGCGTAGCCGCATGACTGTTTCTGGCTTACCTCTCCGCTTCGACCGGCCTATTGCGGGCAATAGACACAGACAGATGCAATACCAGAATGGACAGATGCAATACTAGAATAAAAGACACACCCCACACCCTGAGCCGATCGCATTATAAGCGACACGATATAAAGTATTTTGTTCTTTTAACATTGAAAGAAGCTTACCTGAAGGATTAATGCCTTTGATTAGTTAGAACAAAAAAGCTCATATCGTATTACGTCCATTGAAACACAATTTTTAAAATTCCCTCCATCAACAACAGCCTTAAATTATGTGTCATTGTTTAATAAAGTATCAAATCACCTATTGTAATGGATGTTTAATCCCTCACCGCGCGGCAATGCGTACATATTTCGCACAATGGTATTATCGCAGTCGAGGTATTAAAAACACAGGCGATGCAATCGATCATGCGTTAAATCATATACATGTTTCGTATTTTAATTTTTACCATTACCAATGGAAGACTAAATAAAATCCGTATCGCGGTCGTACCGAGCATTTACGAGTTTCGACATGTACACCGTATATATCATGCGAGACGCACGGGAAACACGTATCGCAGAACCGATTTTTGCAACTTCGAACGGACGGGAAGATGAATTCTGGTAATCATTTATCTGTCAGCGCTAATACTGTCGTCCTTTAATATTCAATATATGTAATTCCGCGCCGATCTTAACCCCGGCGTTTCTTTGGGATTTAATTAGTTTCGAGTGACGTGCACGTGCACTCTGCAACAGTAATAGCAGCAGCAGCAACAGCAACAGCGAAAAAACAACCACATATAGTGGAGTAGGATAAATTGAATTTTATCATCTACACGGTGTGCCTGGATTTCGTAGGGACAACATGGATTACCGTAAAATAGCAAAAAGGGTATATTCCGAGAGCCTATTTTCAAATATTGCCAAGTTACTTAGAATAATAAAAAAAAAAAAACAAAATCTGCTAATTTCTTTTAGTTGCAGTTGTTTTTGCAACTGTTTTGTTAATAATTTATTCTAAGCTCAACATTTTACATTGGTTTATGCAATTTGTTTTGCACCATTTAGGAGAATATTTCTATCGGAATGCAATGCACAATGCATCGTAGCATATGTAAACGTCTTCAAAATTATTCTTTTTACGGGCAGAAATTGCTAGTCTCAAAGCTACAAGAACTTTGCTTTTTGTTTATCGAGTTATCTGCGAAATCTGTTTCGAAATTAAAACACGTTTATGTAAACCAGCGAAACTTTAATTAACAAACCAACTATGCTACAAATACAATAATTAACAACAATAAATTAATCAAATAGACCGCTATTGTTTCCAATGCAAATTTCGCATGCTATTAACTACTATTAATACTTTGAAGTTCTGCTTCCTTTAACTCTTCAAGGTTGCATGTATATATGACCATAACAGGAGCTCATAAAAAGCGATTAGAAGAAGCAAAATGAGGTGATCTTGCAGGCCATCGTGCCATTCCATTAGTTAATTACTTTCAAATTAAACCGCTGATTTAAATTGTCCGTAACGGCGTGAGATTTATGCATGCTGCATGTTGAGACCGCATCTCTCTAACGGCAGCTCTTTTATTAAAAATTCGATCGGTCTGTAACAAGGAAAAGTAAAGATCGTTTCATCAGTCCACAAAATGGAATTTGCGTTCATTTGGTCCAAATACCACTTGCAAAATTGAAGTCTTCCTTCTGCATCTCCAGAATTTCTAAATCTCCAGCCTTTGATGCAAAATTTTATAAAAATTACTTTCTTCAGCGGTTACAAGTAATTCTTCACCGTCGAAGTAGATTGAATTTAATACAAACATCTTCTGCGTATGTGTGAAATGTGCCAAGCATTTTCGTCAGAAATACGTTTGCAAATTCAAGTAAGACTATCTTTGTTCCAATAACTTTATCGAAATTGCGCTCGGATTCAGATAACACTCAATCGTAATACCGTTGGACAACTAAGCTGTAGGAACTCATAATTTAAATATTACAGTTCCAACATACGAATTCAATTAAGTTTTCATTTCTACATCGGCAGTTTGTTATCCGTTCTAGATTTAAAATATATTATCCCGGTAGAAACGGCACGTTTACTCGAAACAGTTATATGCAGTTAAGAAGATGAATCATTATTGACGTTTTTCGCATGGACTATCCTACACAAAAATCGTAGGATCTCCTCTTTTAATGGTCCACAAAGGTCGGCGTTTAATTATCTTCTCATACGTAAAATTTTCGATTCCAAATACCGGTGGGAGCGAAGAGAAGCCGTGATTCGACGAACGTAATTAGTAACGATGTTGTTTACTATGTGTTAGATAGTAGGCTATGGATACGTTGTACGTCGAGCTTCTTCTGTTTCTTTTATATACGCCGTGCTTCGTTTCCGTCTTTTTAAACGCGAGTTTACTGTAACAGTTTTATCCGGTCACCGTTATTTCATAAAACATACACCATAAAACAAGGGAAAAAGTCGCGAGCCACAAGCCAGACTTGTGTACATACGTGGTGCGCTCAAAAAGTTGCGGTAATGCCCATCAAATTAGCATTAGTCCATCTTTTTCTTGTAAATAATTTTTTTGATAGAACGAAGTTGGAGGACTCTCAAGCAATATTCCATGTCAAGAACGTCTCAAACAATCGTCATCCACTTCCGGCATAACAGGAAATAATATGTCTCTAAAAATATTTTAAATAATCTATCTTAATCAAATATCTACGTTAGCAAAATTTTGTTTTTTTTTTTACTTACTTTTTGAAATACTTTTACCCTAGGCTAGAAACGCCGTACCCTGTATACGGTGCTCGAATTTCAATAAATGCTAGTGTAGATCTTTTTCGACGTACTACGTATATTGATTGAAAAGGTGTGCATGGTGTGCAACTATTTGCGTGAAAAAGAAATTTCTACCGCGGCCTGCGGACTGCTCCAACGTCCGTTCTTATCGATCAATAGAGCGTTTATTTTGCGCGATTACCGCATCCCAATTAATAAATTCATTCGGCGTGGATGAAAAACAGCGGTTAACGGTTGGAATTTTCCGCGTCCTCTACGGGCAACCGTTCATCGCGCATTGTTTATTTTTCGCCCGGCGTTATGTTACGCGGTACGATTATCCGCACCGCGCTGCAACATCTGTTCGCGTAGTTTAGCGATCGGCACTTAAACTATCTAATTAATTATCTCTCGTGTTTTGAAACGGAAAATTGGCACTCGCTCCGGTTTTTATGTTATTCTATCGTTTTCTTTGCTACTTAATGAAAGGAAACGAAGAGGAGGAAATTCTTAAACGGTATAATGTAAGTTCATTTCCTCTTTTTAAAGAGGTTCTATGATGCGGTGCAAAAAAATTATGATGATCGTACACTGCCAAGGAAACTGTCCGGGAACTAACCCGGACGTTCGGTAGAAATATGTGCTGCAAGTGTGCTATGACCAAAGTGTCGTTAACGGGGTGGTAGCACGATTCTGTAGAAGGTAAGGGTTAGTCATCGGGGAGGCCGTCGAAAGAGAATAACTCCTGCACAAGGGCCATATGCCTGCTATTCCCGAAGCAACACCGTAAAATTTTAACTCCGTCGAAGTTAGCGTAGAACCCATTCAAGCAGCCAAAATAGTTTTGGCTTCTTTTTGGATTAAATACGTTACTGTTCACTGTATGACGGGTTGATTTGTAGCGCATCAAAACGCCATTTTATTCACGACTTTGCGTGATAATTTAACAAACCATTGAAATCTTGCAACATTGCATTCTCCGTATTTTCTCCCTATCTCCTCGATGGCACAACCGTTTGGTCGATAATTATTCGCAATTCAACGGCCCGTAGAACGAAAAAATGCTATCGCCTTAATGAAGTTCATTTATATTTCTCGCCCGTCAGCCGACGATGGCTGGATGGACTGACGGGCTACAGGTTGACGGCGTTTCACGGTGCATCACTTTCATGGATCATTAAATTCGGACGACACGTAACAATGCGACATCAACAGCAACACCAGCGTTCCGGCCTGAAGTTCGCATCAGTAGTTATAAGTATATGGTTTTCTAGAGCGTCGTATGTACGCCAGCTCTCATCCAACGAAGTGTTAAATGCATAATAATAAATATTACCGTTGCGTCGCATGGCGGCTAGTCCTGAGTTACGCTTGGCGCGGCTATGGAATAGAACTGTTTCGAATGTTGTTTATTAAATCGCCGTTTGCGTTTCTGATTGCGTTAAATGTGGCTAATTGGTCGAGGATCTTAGACGGCGATTGAAAAAACGCGTGACGAATAGCGTCAATTAAGAAAGATAAAATTATCTCCAAATATATATTGAAAAAAAATTAAGGAGAAAGACGAAATTTTTCGTCACACTGTTTAATGGATTGTCTCCTTTTAGTCGGTAAAGTTGAACGAAGCGATTCGAGGCATTATTGCGGTGCCTTCGTGTGAGACTCATCCATCTGCAGTGGCACTTACAGGTTCATACTTGCGAGATAGGATGTAGCAAGTTGTTTTAGATAATCGCATCTCTGAAAACATCAATATATCCTGTGGTTTGCCACAAGGAGCCATTTTTTTTAAGTCCAGTTTTATTTTCTATTTATGCAAGTATTCTTCAGCGCCTCAATCTCGCAGAAGCTATGAAATGTATAAATGAAGTTCAGCATAATCTAACTTACACTGTGGCCAGCATTAGTTGGCACTTAACCTTAACAAAACACAAGTCCAAGAAATCCCAGAGTTAGATTTTTAACCATTCTTAACATTTATATTGGGATCGGCAAAGCAGTGTGTGAAGTGTTTAGGCTTGTAAATCGATTCTTCCCGCTTCCAATAGAATACCTCACATATGATTAGGAAGGCCGTCAAAGCAATTTTCTAATTTTAATTATACATTCACTGCGTTACAAAACAGGAATACAACGACTCCAAAATAGGTGTTCACTTCGTTTGCGGCATGCGCGGCAAACGGGGCGTTATGCAGAAAATGAAGGATTTAAACATGCGAAGTATATATATTACACGCGATTGCTTCATATTGCAATTTTTTGTTAGTGTTATTAAACGTACAGCTTCATTGTATTTGTGCAACAAGCTAAAATTCTAATAACAAATAAGATATCAGACACTCAATTCAATCAACAGGCATCCGGCACAATCACTTTTTGTCTATCCCCAGGCGCAGATGTGAAATCTAAAAATTGCAGATTCAGTCTTACTTGTTACTCAACTAGGTACCTCGATTGAAAAATAAAGAGCCACTAACAACAACATTTATAATTTTTTTTGTGTATTTTGTTAATTAAGGCTAGCATCATTCAATTTTTGCAATTATTCCTTTGAATTTAGCATTTGTTATTGCTTCAGTAGAAAGCTAATTAATAATTATATATTTGAGCTTTTTCTATAAGGAATAAGCTTTCTCATTCCTATATTTTACATTATTACACACCATCTTTGATATTTTTTTATTTTTCGGACCTTATAGAAGTTACACTAATGTCTTCTCTGCTTCTCTGCTTCGGTGACTTATCTAACTTGCATGTGGTCTCTACCAGAAGGCATGGCTTTTTCTTTTTGGAAAGAGCTTCGGAATATTTACCCCGCCATCTAAGACCGTAATGACAATAATTTGTGCGGCTTTTATGTCTTTCCTATCCTTTACACTATTACCCATTGCTCATTAGTAGTTCCTCTAGCTCTAATTAACTTCTTGAAATAATAACACGCGAGCGAATTCAACTTTTTCTCCCCTACAAGCTGGCTCGAAAACAAACGAACGACAAAACACGAACCTCACGGCTTCTCTTGAGATCGAAATAATTAGCGCCGACCAAATAGGTGCGCTGCTTCGACGTATGTAAGTGTTGTACATGCTTTAAAACGTAAATCAAAAACACGAATGCTTGGTACCGCGCGGTGTAATTACACGCGGAAATTATATAATTGACACAAAACTAATGACCTTGGCCTTGAAGAAGGTAAAGATTATACAGCTATAGCTATTGTGACGATTGCATTGGTAGGAATGACAAGTTCAACGATGATAATCTATGGCGGCGTCGTTGTTTAAAAATAATCGCACGTTTCTACCCACGAAATGCCCATTACGGATTCACAGGTAAACACATAACAGCCGCCAAGTGTCGATTACGTTGGTGGAATTATAACCTTGGCGAATGATCCATGATGTTACTTCGGTATATGTTAAGACATTAATGAAGAAACGGATATCTTTATTGTCCGATGCTTTATGTAATTGCGGGGATTGTTATCAGTATTGGAAGTATCGCACTATACAGAAAATGGTATTTGATAAAGATGATGCAACCAGAGATGAGGCTGCAATTTATTATATAATTAACCACCGAACTTAAGTGACATTCCTCGAATTACGCAAATGCAACGTACTTTCAACTATGTTCACATTTTATCGCTATCGTCTCTAAAACTTTAAAAGAAAACCGATGGAAATCCACCGAACCGATCGAAATTACCCAACCTCCGTCGTATCCTGATATACGCAAAAACATCGTTAACTCCTGAAGATCATCGTTAGCCGTAACTGTACATTATTCAGATTGGTTAACGCATCTTTTCCGTTAATGCCTGCCTATCGTCCGCGTTTTAGACGATTATTTATACCCGTTGAAAGAATGACAAGCCGTTGCTTCTCTTATATATTAATTTATTGTCTACGTAACTGTTCCCGGCCGCTGAAAAACACCATCTATATCTTCTGTACGCAATTATTTACGCTCAGCTAAATCCGCACGCGATGATTTATCATAAATAAAAACCGTTTATCGACCATCGAGATGTTTCAATTTCGATATTCGACGAGAACTTGGAATTCTAAGAATGTGAGTACTCATTAGCAAGGTAAATGTATTTCGAGATTAATGCAACAATTAGAATTATGTAATATACAGGATGATGAAAGAACAAGAGCCCAAAATAAAAAAAGAGGTCTTTATTAACATGGGTACAAGGGGTTCAAAGTTTCCGAATTGTTAGACGTCTTTGGTCGGCTTTGGCGGCTATGAAATTTTGCATTTATGGAACATCGTTGGTAGGAAAATAGATTGAGTGGCATTTGTAGATGTTTTTTGAAAGAATCCTGGTGATGCGACAAGTCACGCCTTGAATGTAGAGTAAATACGCTTAGCTATGGAAGTTAGAGTTAGGCGAGGGGAATTAATAACTGTGGATCAAAGTTGAGTTCAGATATTGAAGAAGTCCCTTTAATAAGAGAACTGATGATAACACGCGTTTTTGGGCCGAATTGACCTCCATGGTGCAATGCAGATATTTTTTTTTCACAATTGTAAACTTATCAAACCACAAAGATTACTGATATTACATGTATTCATCTAAATCACTTAGAAGTACTACGTTGCCGGAACTTCTACATCATAAAATTTAGAATAAAAACGTAGGCTTCCAC
Organism: Oryctes borbonicus; assembly: GCA_902654985.2. Taxonomy (NCBI): domain Eukaryota; kingdom Metazoa; phylum Arthropoda; class Insecta; order Coleoptera; family Scarabaeidae; genus Oryctes; species Oryctes borbonicus. Next base: position 2,235,845 of record LR736871.1, on the reverse strand, counting down.
GGCCAGAGTCACTTGAAACTAAACGTGTTCCGGGTTTGAACCGTGTAATATCGTTGGTTAAAATAAAACTGGACGTTTCGCCCACATAGAAGCCCCATACGATTTTGGGCGAAACGTCGAGTTTTATTTTAACCAACGACATGACACGGTTCAAACCCGGAACACGTTTAGTTTCAACATAAAGTTTAGGTTTAAAAGAAGTTTACTGTGTCCCTAACGTGTTAATACAACTGCACTATGGTAAGCGCCATAACTCACAAATGGAAAGGGAAGAAAGATTAACACGTACAGTTTAAGCACTCTAAAAAGATGAAAGCATTGAGCAGGTGTTTATGGCAACATGTACCTAATAATCTAGGAAGAGAAAAACCAGCTAAAACGAACGGTGCTTTAACTAGGAAATGATTATACCCATCAAACAAAATGGAGATGATGCCTATCTCCTAGTTGTGCTCAAGTTCGAATGAATCGTTAAAGTGTAAACTCATAGACGTAGTAAAAGCTGCCTTAACGTTATAAATAAGAGCTAACGACGTAATCACTATCATTTTTGTAAGAGTAAGAGTAATAGGATTATAAGGTACAGCCGTTTAATTATTTTGAAAGATACTATGTAATGATCGCATAATAATAGTTATATGGTTACATCATTGTTTAGTAGTAACAAGAAACGATAAATTTTCAATTGATGGCTGGTGTAAACGCAACAAAATAACAGGTGATCATTAGAAGGACCACATTTATTCAAATATAAGGAAGTGAAATTAGAAACGGGATAATAATAAAATGGAGTAGGCCAAAGGTACCTTTGAAAAGAATTCTCCCAACATAGTCAGCCGGCAGAATAAGTTCTTTTGCGATGGTGCGAGATTTTTTGCACTTCCCCACCCCATATGCGACTTTAAAAGATGCTAGCAGTGAGTTGCTTGCTACTAAGGCTTGTTTTGCAAACATACTTTTATTCTTTTGTAAATCTTACGACTTCCTACTAAAGAATATAAGAGCAAAAATTAAATAGAAATGTAGAACAAAGAAGAACCTGAATTTATAAATGCAATCTACGGATAAAAATCACATAATGGAAAGCATATCCAATACACGTTTCGAGATTCTAAAACGTGATCATTTGAGTTTCACGCATAACCGGAATTAACCTTCTTGAGACTTGGGAGATCTGTATTTCGATCGGTTCGCTACGCAATCTTTGCACAGGTCTATATGCATTTAAATTTACACTTTCTCTATCCTTTAAAGGGATATCTGCCATCAGAAATCCATCTTGCGCTTATATATATTATATCCTAGACTAGCTTCAAGGTAAATTGCGATTGTGTTACGTTTGCTGTACATTCTAACGTCATAAAAGATCTATATATGTGCACTACAGCTATTAGTTTTTGTTTCGTTTTATAACTTTGAGAAGTTGCATATAGCGCAACTTTCAACTGGTGAACGGGATTATTCATATTAACAAGGTTTGCTAATTAGTTTTAAAGTAA
>LR736871.1:2143082-2224346 GCA_902654985.2 Oryctes borbonicus | reverse complement strand
TTTGTTTTTAGTTTCGTTTGTTTCTGTAACCTTTTCATGTTTTTTACCAACCGATCGAACTTCTCTGAACGACAGTGTACATGAGCCCATGAAGGTAATATTAATTTCGCCACATCTTAAGTGTTAATTAAGGCACCTTCGCGGGGCTGCTGTCGGACTCCCTATTGGGATACGCTATACCGTAGAAGATCCTCCATCTTGTATTCCTTGCGTTCTAATTACATTCTACGCCCGAGTGTAGCACTGTTATAAAAATGGTTTAATAGATAATACGGTGCTGGGCTTTTGTGCGATGTTCTAAAAGTATTTCGAAATTAGCAACACAAAGAGGTGTGTTTCGTAGTAATTACAAGTGGCAAATAAGTTTATGAGTCATAAAATCTTAGTCCATTGAAGCATGGTCGTTTAGAAGTAAGTAAGATGTGCTATATAAGTATAATATATTGACATATGCTGTAGAAAGTATCCTATTTTTAAGCGTCTCGCATCTGTTCCGAGTTCTACAAACAACATTGTAAGGTTTGTCACACTTTTTTGTTAACGGCGATGCATAATTTAAGTATGTTAGCGTGCAAAACAGAAGCCGCTATTTATTTTCTTAATGTATTTGCATAAGATGGGAAGAAAGCGTATGTACGCGAAAAACCTGCCCCTCCGTTATCCCTAGTACACCTATTACCTATTGCCCTAATTATTGAAGAAGGATCTCTCGTGATTATCGATAATTTGTTTTCAAAAAATTATAAAAATTGTAATCGTTACAAGATCTAACGACAGATAAAAAAATGATACATTTCCTGATTGATGCGAAGATGCCTGCGTGCAAGTGTGCAGCATAATATTCATTTATAACGAAACCGTTCTAGAAATGCAACATTGGGCAAGAAAGTAACAATTTATGAATGCATTAAGGTAACGAACAGGAAATTAATGTGAAATACGCTCGATTTCGAACCTGGAGAAAAACGCTGCTTCCGTTCGAAATGTTGTAAATTTCCTCTTCGATGAGAAACTTCATTTCTGTTGGTTAAAGGCGATGTATTATATGTAGATTATTAATATAAAGAGTAAGTATTACATTATAAGTAGAGTGGGCAAATTCGGGTGAGCACCATCGGTGAAGCTAACGAATGGACCCTTGCATGCGAAGGGAGTCAGTATGTAGAGAGGTTTTTAAGATGGTTTTTGTAGATTATGAACCAATCTAGATAAATTATCTCTATGTTACTGAATGAACACGGGAAATTGCCATCTCTAGTCATATGTATATAAAATAAAATCGAGAGTGTATATAATTCGGTGATCAATCTACGTACCTTCGACATTATTAAAAACAGAACGCAGAGCAGTTCGCTGCTACTATTACGTACGCTCCAGGCGGTAACGAAGTAGATACTGACTAGTGTTTCGCATACGAGAGTCCATTCGTTAGCTGCGCCAATGGTGCGCAGAATTTAATGTATTGTTTCAATATTTGTTTTTTATACGGGGGTGATCTGAAATGTTTCCTATCTAATATAGATACTCTGTTGTACCTACCTAACATCGGTGTAGCTTTGACTGTAGGGAAACCTTTACGCTGTTATTACGTTAAAGCAAAATAATCACATACACCTTTCAACAGTTCAAATTTAAATTCTTCTCCGGCATAACTTTTTATCGCAATCTTACAACATAACAACGCAATATTATATAACATTCGACCGCATCGGTATGCTCATATCTAAATTACCTTTTGGATAAAGTATTCTATTTAATTATGAATATTTTCCAACGCAGAGAAAAAAAAAACAGGTATCTGTTTACATATGATTAAACCTTGACTCATAACTGTACACTTTTTCCCAACAAGCACACAGTTACTTCGAATAAAAAACTTATTAAGTAAGCATTTGAATATTATTAGCTTTTAGATATATCTTAATGACATAAATAACTGCGTCTTGTTTCCGCCAATCGGCGAATCTGTTAAGCCTAAATAGTTTTACTATTGTTTTCATAATTGTACACTCTGTACGCACCAATTCTTTTCCGCAGGTAAATAAAGAGGGAAAATAGAACTAATTTAAGTAGATACATAACGCGATTGTTTAATTTTAGCTTGTTAACAGTATTCCTTAATAAAAAAAATTGCCGTTATACAACAGTCTACACGTCTATTTCGAACGCCTTTCCTAATTAGTACGGCGCTGTTAAATATTGTGTGTGTATGTGACTGTCTGTCGCTGTGAAAGTGTGTGCTATATCGTCCGTTCTGCATGCGTATCTCTAATGGGGTCCAAATGAATTAATTGCCATCTGGAATTAGCTCCGGAGAGCGTGAGAAGCGGCAAAAAGGTCAAATATTAATTAGGTGTAATGTCCACGCGGTTGTACCGCTTCTAAATGTAAAATAAATCAAAAAGAAAGTTAAGGAATAATTTTATTCGAGAGTGCGATGCACATATGGAATTGTTTGATTTAACATCATGTAAGCCACCGTCCATCCATCGTACACAGACGCGATTTGCCGTCTGCGGCTCATCAGTGTGCGTATGTAAAATTCTGTGGTTCTAGCCAATAGTTACTATTTACTGCTACCGTTTCAAAATGTGAAGCAATGCGAGTTGCTTGCTTCTGTAGAAGCGGTTAAAGAGTTAGTTCGACAAGATCTGTGCAATGAGAGTATTGTTTATGTATATGTCTATAATATTTTATAAATCTTCCTCATGCTTATGACACAAGTAAGCATCTTCCAGGCGTCTTTCTATTAGCGTATTAATAAATCCTTGCGGAATTTCTACCGCTTCTGCAAGTTCCTCCGGCGCTAAGGGAGAACGAGGACGAGATCGCGACTGTCGATCAAGTTTGTCCCAAAGATGCTCGCTGCAATTGCATTTTGGAGAATTAAGGGGCCGTGTTATTCTTTCAATGTTATTTGTAAAAATGGCATCGTTCACGATGCACAAATATAAAATATTTTCCAAAATTTCGTGCAAATGCACAGCCGTCAGCATTCGTGGATTTATTTCTTAAAGCCATCAGATCGCCACGACTGTTTAAAGATATGCCACCCCAAACCAAAACTCCCCCATCTGCAGATGGTACACGTGGAACGATGTTTCTTCTAAGACACCTTTCTCCACGCATCGGCTCTACTAAAACTCTCCCATTAGAATAATCTAGAGTTTTAGTAGAAATCTTCAAACTAACGAGTCTCGTAAAAGAAAGAACTTCTACCAGTTAGCGGACCAACGGTGGATCCTCGTACAACACCGAGATGTAGCGTACGCAATCTTACGTCCTTAAATCAAAACTAAACAAATAAAAATTAAAATCCCTTAATCGACGAATATCGAATAAAGATAAATTGTCGATTAATATCATCGCGCCCCGCGTTGTACGCATGTAGCTATCCATCCTGTATCCTATCGGCTTTTAATTAATCGTCCGCCCGATACATCGGCTCGCGGCTCCCTTTTACCTTGTCACAATAACATTAATATACAAGACGCAAGTTGAGAGAGTTGTGCCTGTACGACTTCGGATCTTCTACCAGCTCGATCGGCGTTACGACTTAATAATTTATAATAACTCCCGTAACAAATGACGATATTTGTAACATCGGGCCCGGGAAGAGCCGTGCGTGCCGCGTAGGTGAGGTCTTCGGACGTATGCGTATAAATGGAAGAGGAATAAAGATAACTCCGAGCGCATTCGCTCCGCGTACAACATGCTACGTACGCGGTGACAATTAATTGGAATCGTATGCTAACTTAAAACGCGACGATAAATATATTTTATCGTCCGCGTTGTATGTACGTAACCTCGGCGATGCGATGTTGTTCTTCTTCGTTTTTCTTCTGTTTCTGTAATGTGTCATAAGCGGATAATATTTAATATCTCTCTACCGCGTTTTAATATCTGAAATGGGCGGTTGGATCCCTTCGCATTGTACAGTCCGCGATAGAAATAGGATTACGCGTAAATTGTAGGAAATTAAGCTGTTCTTTTATTTTCATTTTTTTCAGTGTTGTTAGGTCTTTTGAGTATTACAGTGTTTAAATAATAGTATTTTTATGGCTAAAAAGATAGAGCTTTATTTGCCAGGTTCTGGCATAGCTCACATTCTGTGTAACAAAAGCTAATTCCTCTTTAGCAGAGGCACGCGCACCTCGCCCACTTTTCCTAGAAAGCCTAACATATTTACAGTCGACCACACTAAATCTCCTTGAGGACTTTTCAGCACAATACAAAGGCTTCAGTTACATGTTTTTGACGATTTCAAAAATGTTTTTTTTGTGTCTTCAATAGTTTTTGAGAAATTTGATTTTGGTAAATTTGGTAGATAAATATCGTTCGAAAAAATAAATCTAATTCTCAGGATTCGTTATTAAAAAATACAGGAAAGCTTTACTGGTTTCGAGCTTACAAGCACATCTTCAGACAAAGAATATAATTAATAGAGAAATTATCAACTTGTTCTGTTAAATATTGTCACATTCAGCTATGTAAGCTGCCAAGATCCTCGTGAAAGTTAGTAAAAGCAGTTGTATAAATAAAACTTTAAAGTAGACAGATACAAACACATTAAGAAGGATGATTAAAAACACTAAAAAGAAAGAACACAAACATGGATTTTCAACAGTCACGTAATCTATTAAAAAAAAAAAAAAACAAATAACATAACATTCACCGTTAATACAAAAAACAAGGAACAATTGATTTATGAGCAAAATAGTTTTTTTTTTTTTATAAAATCTCCATATACTTCTGGACATTTTTGAGATTACAATTTGATCATAACATTGATCAATGAATAATTCGATTCTAACTTAAATTGCTACAGGTTGAAACTTAACTAAGGATCTATTTACTCACTAGTTCACCTCAGATTCTGATAATTGAAGTACACTAATCCTTGCGTGTAACTACCGCCACACCGCACTGCTTTTCACTCGTTTCACTATACTAGTTCGAAGGGTTTAATCCTCTTCAATCTTCTTGTCAAGTTGGTGTTGTCGAGGAGCTGGAGTACCTCAGCATTCACGTGTTGGTGAAGTCGTTGTTCGTGACGTCTTGCGATTTTGGAAATGGTTTGATTAACTGTCTCTATTTCAAGGTCCTTATGCAGGTCAGAGTTGCGGAAGTACCAAGGTGCATCAACCATGTCTCTCAGTACTTTGTTTTGTAATCGTTGAATGATTTGGATATTACTTTCGCTAGCACAGCCCCAAAGTTGTAGGCCATATGTCCACATTGGTTTAGAAACTTGCTTATAAAGAAGCAATTTATTGTGAATGGATAACTTGGAGTTCCTTCCTAGTAACCAATACATTTTTCTATACTTTAGCTTAAACTCTTCTTTTTTCTTTTTCACATGGGCTTTCCAGCGTAGCCTTGCATCTAGGGTCATGCCCAAGTATTTTGCCGAGTCAGCATGTGGTATCTGGGCATCATTTATTCTGATAGGTATATGCTGTTTTAATTTGTTGGTGAAGTCTACATGCACAGACTTACTTTCGTTAATCTTTATACGCCAAGTCCTGGTCCAGGTGTTTACTCTATCCATGGAGGATTGTAGCTTTTCAGCAGCCTTGATTTTTTCATATTGCCATAATGGCTGTGTCGTCTGCAAACGTTGCAGTGATGTTCTGTTCAAGATTAGGAATGTCTCTAGTGTATAGCAGGTAGAGTACTGGTCCGAGTACGCTACCTTGCGGCACTCCAGCCTGAATTTCCCTTAAATTAGAATAGGCCTCCTCCTGCTTTATTCGAAAATATCTTCCCGAAAGGTATGATTTTAACAATTGAGAGTGTTGGCGTGGCAAGGTTTTGTTCAGCTTATGAAATAAGCCTTTGTGCCAGACTTTATCGAAGGCCTGGGCTACATCTAGGAATATTGTAGAGCAGACTTTCTTTTCATCTAAGGACTTTTCAATGTGATTCGTAATTCTGTATAGCGAAATAATAATTCATTAAAATTCAGCTTTTAAGCTGGAAATGTTCATAATGAAATTGGGAAAAAATCACTCGACTAATACTTTTGCTACTGATTGTACACTTACGTATATGTTGCGACATGTACTCATTTAAAATACATATAATCTATGCATGTTGCGGTAGGAATCGCGAATACGTGTTCCGCGCACTTAAAAATGACGGAGCGTTCCCCGTCCGGAATGAATGATAACTTTAATTTATATAGGGCGTATCAAAGTAGACATTTATTATATCGAGGGAGAGGGACAGAATTCCTCTTATCTCAACGTCGCGTCGTACGCGTATGGCAAATGCGTTCTCGGGTTATCGCGGAGGGAAATCTTCGACCTTAGAAGCAGCTTACGGCACAATTTAAGAAATAACATTACCTGGGTATAAGTCAACGTGATTTATACGCTGACTTGTGGGATGTTAACATGGGATAATCAAAATATAGCATATATTTTTGTCATCCGCATCACGAGATGTCGGTTCCAGTCAGTTCAGGGATTCCGTTAAAGTGAAAAAGTACGAAAAACTGATGTAAGGTCCATGACAATGCACCAATGTACGAATTAAGACCTTTAAAAAGAACTGATACGCAACAAATTCTTCTTTACTTCTTACTTTAAACATACATAATTGTTATTTAAGTTACGAAATTCTTTAAGAAAATTCTCCACCGTTAAGATTAATATTTCATCCATTATTAACATTATAACAAAGCTACGTGTCAATTAATATTAAATTTTCACTTATTTAAACGCCGTATCTATAAACTTTCACATATTATGAATAATATTACCTCGTTCATTACCGTCGGCGATTAATCTCGGGGTAAATGCACCTGCCGATAACTGTAATTTGTATTTAATTTCTTCACAATAATATTTTCAGTGCACTCACAGTACAGTCAGCAAAAAAAATTAAGTAAAAGTCAACGTTCTAAATAATTCGAAGCGATAATCACAACAATACATAATCTTGAAGCGAGCTCGTTATATTTTTAACTATTAGTTGCGAGGCATTTTTATTTTATCGAACCGTTACGTAAATAATTTTACAATATTTGTGCACATCAAAAGACGATGAAGCCTGCTGAAGCGCTATGACGTACAACATCTTATTCTTTACCATTACTTACATTTATTAACCGCTTTGTAAAGGCGTTAATGCAATTATGTGTCTACTTGCGTGTATGCAGGGATAAAAGGAGCTGTACTTTATTGGTAAAATCAATATAGACACGTATAATGCTGTAGATTAAAACGTAACTGTTATTGTTACAGATACGACGAACAGTAGACCGTGGATGAATGGACATCTCAACAAACCAGAAGATAAGCAGTCAACGTTGTCAAGGTAAAAACTATTTTATATTAAAGAAGAAGTGAACGCTTGGATATTGTTTTCTGCTGTAAGAATAATATAGGGCGATGTTATCTCAATGTATGAAGCTGATGGAAAAATAATATTATATTAAGAACTAGTGCCGCAAGCGCATGAAATAGGTACTGTAAGAATTGTGTATTTATCAAATTCTCCCTTGAAGAATGTTATTTTTCAGTAAATAAGGGTCAAAGTTCACTTTTTTTCTTTACCTTTGTTGTTAGGTAGCTTTGTTATACTTAAGGTTTCTAATAATATAGTTTCTATATATTACCAAATCTGTCATGTACACTGCCGTTCAGTGAAGTTCGGTCATACAATAAAAACCTATTATATCACACTGTATACAATTATTCATACATAAAATTAGAAAAATATTAAGCATACACTCTTTTCTAAGGGATTAAAGCCATAAATTATTATGTAAAGTAGAAATATTGCGACAACCATCCCTTTCATTATCATTCCAAGAATTTCTCGGAAGTAGCGATCTTTTGAAACAGGTCGTTCTGGGGATTCTTAACGAACAATACATTTAGGAAATATACCGCAGCATCATTCTTGTTTATTTATCACGGGCGTAAAGATATAAATTTACTTCATTTTACCGTTAAACGTGTGTTGGTGTGCATCTGTCGTTTTTGTGCGAAAGTTTTAAGAAAATTTACTTCAAAATGGCACGTGGCAAGCCTACCAGTGTAGAAAAACGTTCACGCATTATTACGCTGTTTGAAGAAGGATATTCGGGGCGACAAATTGCTGAAAAAATAAATATGAGAAGTTCAACAGTAAATGACATCATAAAGCGATATTGGACAACTGGAACTATAGAAAATCGTGTTCGTCCCGGAGCATCTAGGAAAACAACAAAAGCTGAAGATTTGAGAATTGTATCATTAAGCAAACGCAATAGAAAATTAACAGCGCCACAAATAGCAGCCGAAGTCAATCGCGGCCGTGAAGAACAAGTTTCGGCGAGTACGGTAAAACGTCGACTTCAACAAGCGGACCTTCATGGACGCATTGCCATTCGAAAACCCTTATTACGTCGGGGCAACAGAGCAAAACGACTACAGTGGGCCCGTTCTCATCTAGATTGGACATTAGATGATTGGAAACACGTGCTTTGGAGTGACGAGTCAAAGTTTGAGATTTTTGGGCAAAATCGACGAGTTTATGTCCGAAGATCTAAAACCGAAAAGTGATCCCGAACTGCATTGTGCATACAGTGAAGCAAGGGCGTAGTTCTGTGTTAGTGTGGGGATGTTTCTCCTTTGCTGGGACGGGAGATTTATGCAGAGCGCAGGGTGTAATGAGGAAAAAAAATTATTTTGCAATACTCCAGAATCATGCAGTGCCATCAGGATTGCGCATAATAGGCCGTAACTTTACATTCATGCGTGACAACAACCCAAAACACACTGCGTTAGTGTGTAAGAACTATCTAAAGGAGCAAGAAGAACAGCACACCCTGAAAGTAATGACATGACCCCCACAAAGTCCAGATTTGAACCCGATAGAGTGGTTGTGGGATGAACTGGACAGGAGGATCCGAAAAATATGCCCAACTTCACAAGCACATTTACGGAATATTCTGCAACATGAATGGATTAATATTCCACAATCCATTTTAACAAAACTTATCGAGCGGTGATTAACAGCAAAGGAGGTTTTTTCGATGAAAAAAAAATATAATGTTCAGTATGTTATATTAGGCCATAATAACTTTTTATTTATTTATTTTTGTCTTTTTTACCTGTACATACAAAAAAATTGCATTTTGTTTTTAGTTTCGTTTGTTTCTGTAACCTTTTCATGTTTTTTACCAACCGACCGAACTTCTCTGAACGGCAGTGTACTTCTAGCGGAGTTTGTTGTGATTCCACACACCGGCTTTGGTCCTATAAAGCGTCTCCTTGACTAGTTTACTGAATATTACACTGCCCTTGATATGCTCATGTCCCGACACCCAGACCAAAGATAACTTGTCTTCTGCCAATCTTTTGAGGGACTGCTTACAATGCTTTATTAGTTTCGATCTAGTAAAAGGTTTCATAACTGCCTTCTTAGCGGCCTAAATCAGTGATTATGTTTATTTTCCTCCTCGTGCAACCTCTCTTTGCGATGACTTCAGCACTGGTTGCAATTGCGTTGCGTTGCAATTGCAAATCTCCTAGGCTTAACGGTATTTTCTATCCAATGGTCAGCCCATAGATACCGACTCCTGGAGTGCGATCCATCCGTAAACCGGTCATCAGACCGGCATATCTTTCTTTGATACGTTATCTTTCAGGTAGTAGTTGAAATGGAAATGTGCCCTACCCTCCTTGGACGTGTCAACATCACTTTCACACGTCATCCAGTAATTATTTGATACTCATACGTTTATCTCAATAATTGAGATACTTCATGTTCTCCGCGTAAATCACCAATAAATTACCAATCTTCGATGTGAAGATTGGAGCTGTCAAAAGTATAACGAGTAAATTTCATACACATTTAGCTCACCGGGCAAGCTAAATATATCCTCGCGTATGTATGAAACGGGCAAGTACTTTAAATAATTAGATAAGCGTAAGGCGAGCTTTTTTACGAAAATTTACGTATCATCTGACGGTAATTAAGATGGAATGATTAATAACGCCAATGGCAACCAATGGCAATTAACCATTGTATGCCCGTATTAGACTGCAAGACGTGAAGAAGTGTTGCGAGCCTAGTTAACAGTAAGCATTTCTTTCGCCTCTTATGTGCACATGTTTGTGGTGCTTACGACGTGAGAGTACTAGGTCATGGGAAGTGTTGTTCACATTGTTCGTGATCCCTGCGCAAGTTCAAAGAGAAATTTTCGATCTGAGCAACCATCAAGCGTCATCGTTACGTGGCGTGCTTACCGCTTAATTAACGTTTTGTTTTCGTAAGTACGGTGCTTTGAAAGGACTAATACAGATGCTGAATCCGTCTGCACTACCCCGTATAACCACTACATAAGGAAATTTAATCTACTCAAAAACTACGACTGCTGAATCTACTTTTTGAAAATACCAACTGAGATGACTTCTATCAAAATAGAATTTTATTGTAAATGCAATATAATGAATAGGAGACAGGAAATAAGAGTGCAATACGTGGAAATAGTAGAAAGTTCTTGAGAGTAGGCTGCAATATTGACATCTTCACAAACTTCTTCGTGTCATAGGACGTAGGTATAAATCTCAAAATTCGCCGAGAAATTCTCTACTCAGCGCTCTATTTATTGAGCCACACCTTAAGGTAAACTTTGTGTTTTACCCGGCCTAGTCGACCCGATTTCCGAAGATGGCGAAAGCGAGGAATCATTATCTACATTTATCATGTCTTCGAAGCTCTCCGTACACGTGTCCAATTCGAATTTGCGCTTCTTATAATCGTCTATTTCATGCTGTAAGATTTGACAATCTTTCTCGTACCGTTGCACCTCGCTAGTCAATCGCAGGTAGTACTTTTTGATTTCCGTGGAGGTGTTTTTCAATTTCTGCAAATTGTTGGCGGTCTCGAATACCCTACTTCTCGAGTTGTCCAGTTCGCTTTTCCTCTTCTGCAGATTATATTGGAGCACCTCCAATTGGGCCTCCAATTCCTCCTTGGTATCGATGATCTGTCCGTCTCTGGTAACGATTGGTAGTTGCTTCTCTTTCTGTCGGTGTTGCTCGGAAAATGATTGCCTAAACTTATTGGAATCGCCCGAAACCAATATCAGGAAAGCTGTAACGCCAGCAGCCGTCGCCACGATTATGGAACACAGAAACAGTAACATATCTTACAGGAATTTTTTGTACGATTTCGGCCGAAATTCAAGGATAACGTAATATTAACTGAGAAATTTGACAAACGCGTCCATTTGACAATGTCAAAATGTAGCCGGATTTATTCTACAATGAAGGTAACTTTAACGAGTTTCCTAGGTGATTATTGATTGATTAAATATCTTTTAGAATCTCTGTTGTGGGCTAGAAATTGGCCGCCAAATCTGCTCACATCTCGTCTCGCAATCCTCACAATTATAATAGAAAAATACGTAAGTCAATAGAAATCTTTCAACATCGCAACAATTTAAATCGCGACAGTGGCTACCCCTTACATCATTCCTGGAAATTCCAACTAACTAAACTTCCTAGCAACCGCCACAGCTCATTGATCCATAACTTTCCCGATCCACTGACTCGTAAAAAGCCCAGTAAAACCCCCACATGGAACGAATAGTGCCCAGTCAGTGTGTAATAATAGCCCTGAGGATGTTCCATAAGGGTGTGGACGAAACGTTGGCAACGACGCGGTTCCAACCTAGTAACCAAGAGTATAGATTAACCTTTATTGTTAATCTTCAATAGTAACTCTTAGGTTGATCTCTCGTTGGATTTGTTCCATCACCTTTCGAAAAATACACCAACTTTTTTTAATGTAAGAAAATTACAGTAGGGGGTGAAGATACTTAAGGCCTTCGCTGTATGTATAATATTAATTCGGTTAAAATACGAGAAAACACATTGTATTTTATTAAACGTGAAAAAGGGAACATGCCGAAGACATTTATTTATAGACTGCTGCTTTTGTTATTGACACTAACAATACATGTTCAATTTTCGCCGAACAATAACACCAGCTTAGCTGCTGTTAATTAACTTATAAGAACGAATATATTGAACCGTATCAATATTCAATGTGCTAAGTAGATGGTATGCAGATAACTAAACGTAGTGACCATTGCAAACACGTTTACGTATGTTGCTGAACGCTGCTGAATGCGTTCGCGATGCAATTTTTTCTATGCTTAATTAGTACACATTATTGCCCAGCAAGAAAACGAAATTAAGGCCGACTAATTAAATACATTCCTCAACCTAGAGTAAGGTTGCCATAGAAGATCTCGTCCTCTTGCACGGGTGATGCGGCGCGATAAAAATAACGATTTCAAATTATTTTATGCCGCGTTTTATGCCACGTCAGCGTTGCAATTTATTATATACGAGCGGAGAAGACGTGGATGTGATGGTGCAGTTTTAACGGCTCGCCATTCTAATATCGGCGCAAAGATTAATATTGCGTGCCGCGCTATGGTACGTCAATCAGAATGGGTGGATGGCAGCCCTGGATGTCTGGAAAAAATTAATGTAGGCCCTACTCATCTACGCATGCGGTATCTTCTACCAGACACCTACATTTTTCATAAATCTCAATAACAATGGAGCTATACGTGTATTGACGAAGTTTCCTTCGTAGATACGTCTAAAAATTTGATGATGCAAAAGTTAAATTTATATTTTTGTACGCCTTTGTTGATCTCTTTTTTTCCCCTAAAACTAAGTAAGTAGATCATCAATAATCCCCACACTAGAGCTGGACCTTAAGATTCGTCAAGTTCGCTCTAGCCAAGTTTCTAGGTACTTATCGCCCAGTTACACCTGCTCGATAAATTAGCAGATTTATTCCAGAAAATATCCGTGACACATATGGTTTCATATCAAGTCTTCTAGACACCTTCAGATTTCCTTTCTTTAGAATTTGTTATATTTTTAAATAATTTCCACATATATTCCAGCATTATTCCGTCACCTTTAACTCCTCGCCAGCGTCTTCAAAATTAACCGCTGCATGTTTAATTGCGTATCTTCTAAGAATGCATCAACACGCCGCAATTACACCGACAGGCATATTGCATGCTTTCACTAATCTCGCTTTGGATGCGGCGCGGCGGTCGTAGCAGTTCCGAGCTGTGTAAATAAGACGAAATTCGCCGGCCGACCAAGGTGACCATTCGGCCGGCCGTAATTAAAGAAGCGGACACACTTGGACGATTCGACCGGCTGCTGTTATACTAATGACGGTGCGGTATCCAGGAAACGTCAACGCGGAGAAAGAAGAGGTCACCAGAGCGCAGGATCTCACACGTATTGGATGCGATGTGGTGTGCGACCCGCGAATTTGACCTTCCGCCATTATTTACGACCGCACGCTTTCCTTATTACGTTGCGTTATGGCGTTACGCGGCGTTGAGCGGAATTTAATGCGATTTTAGCTGGGCTGGTGCTCTCGTTTTCCGTATTTCTCGAAATTGGCGCTATTATCTAGATTAGTGGAAGGGAAGTTGGAATTTAGCTGGTGATTGTTGTGATTACGATGATGCATTAAAATATCATCGGTGCAGACGGTTTATTGTGTAGCGTATGTTTTTTTAATTTTTTTTTAACTTTCGGCATTTATAGCACGTGCTGGTAGGTACTTACATGATCTAGTTATTCCTTGCTGAAAGACAATTTAAACACTTCTTGACACTTATAACATTTTGGTAGATAAGGCACCCACTACCCCGCAATACGGAGGAGGGCACCGTACTATTACACACTATTAACAGAATTTACAAGGATCTCAGTGGCTGCTCCCGTACTGAAAAAAAAAAATGTTTAAGAAGAATATACAGTGTCAACGGAAAAGCCTGCACCATATGAGAGCTTTTTTTATTTCTTTCTTCCAAAATATTTGTCACATCGATTATTTCTTTAAATATTCAACTTTTAACAATTTTTAATATTTTCATTACGTCAAAATAGTCACCATCTTGGTTCTATTGTTCTGTTATGTTCGATAAACAAGGACGAACCATTAATTATAATCGCCCCGTATTAAATACGTGATAATTACGGCATACAAGTTAATTATAAATTGATATCTGAATACCCGCCTGATTAAATCGATAAAGAGTAGAAGGCAAAGAAAAAAAGGAAACGCGGTTTCTCAGATAACGATCTGGCTGACGAACAATAGAATATCTGCATCCTCGCGCACAGTTAGCCTTGACGAGTATGCCATCTATCGACCTAACATGTACATATTTTTATACGATGTATTCGTGTGTGTTATAAGAAGATGGACCCTCAAGTAATTGACATTTTTAAATTAGCGAATAAAATTTGGTCTTAAAAGAGGCTAATCAATTGAAAAGTTGCGTGTAGCTTTTTCTATTAGGAAGGTTGTCTTTTTAATTTAGCCATAGCAAATTTTGCGAATTCCGACGTAAGCTTACCAATCTCAACATAGACCTCAGGATAGGACCCTCAAAGACAGCAGTCACTCAAGAAAACATCGCTGCTGTGCGTCAATTGATCAAGGGAGATCGACACGTCGCGAGATTGAGACATTCTTAGCCGTTTCAAAGACCTCATACCCAAAAATTCTGCGTGATGAATTAGCTTTGAGAAAGTTAGTTTTCGTTGGATTCCACGTCTTTTAATTGACGAATAAAAACCTTTGAGCCAGTTCAACAACGGAAGCTTAAGAAATATTTATAGTATCGCGAGTGGTGACGAATCGTTGATTTATTCCTACGAACCAATATTTATCAGAAGTGATTGTCATGCGCAAAAAGAACCAAGTCCCAATCATCTACTATGATAATGCGAGCTCATATAGAGTTCAAAAGACGATTGAGTTTTCAGAGCAGCGTCACCGCCAAGCCTTTAAATCATCATCATCATACACCCCTGGCTTAAGTCCCAGTATTTTTTTTGACGTTACCTAAAATCAAGAATGGGCTACGCGTTCAACAGTTCCAGTCGCTTTAATCAATCTTTGTGGAAAATACTTTTAAAAGCAATAAAATCTTTAAGACGATCTGCTACTGCTTGTTATGGCTATATGCAATATTAAAAAAACCTTTGTAATATTGGTGGCGAAGGCTGTGGGGCGCTATGGCAAACACCAACACACTGTATACTTTCAACAAGTTGCTATTATACTCGACTTCACAGCCGCTCGTAATTGACTTAACCGTACGATGCCATGTAGGCGTTACCGACGAGAATCCATAAAAGCTAGACCCACCGCGTTCACCCCATAAATCAGGATATCTAATTGCGGCTAATTGATAATAACGTCGGTATTAGAGTGTGCGTAAGAGGTGTTTCATACGAACGAGTCAATGTTTAATTTCCGTAACCGATCACCGGATCCTCATAAATAATATCTGTACAACAGTTTCACAACATAACCTTCCTTATAATACGCATTACAGCTGAAGCATATAAGTGAGGCTAATTAAGAAGGCAGACAATTTAAATTTTTAAAGACATATCCGCTATTGATCTTCGTTAATGCGTTTACTTTGTAGAAAAAAATTTTAAGGCATTATAGGCTTGGAAATATTTCCAAGAAAGAGATCATCTATATGCAAATTTGTTCAAACAAGTAAAGTAACGTGGTTCTTGTATTCAAATTCATTATCAGGTTAGATTTATATGTTTGGGGTTTGAGAGGCCTTAGTACTATTTTCCTATCTGTGAAAATGATCTTGTATTAAGGAATACAAGATCCAAAGATCTCAAAGACTCAAAAATAACTTCGAGAAAGGTCTCGAAGTTATTTTTGAGTCGTTGAGAACGAATATCGCAGGAGATGGTCTCTTGTGGAGCTTTAGAAAGCTTTGGAACGAGATAGTCTGTTATGGAGTTGTCCATATGGACATCCGCTCCTACCTTCTTACATCTCAGATGCCTTCTTAAAAGACCTAAAGCCCAATTTAGCTACTATACGGCAGTAATCGCCGGTTGAAGGTAATCCAATAATGACTTTACCGTACAATGCAGCAGGTGATTTAAATAATATTGGTAGTCGTACACGTTCGTGATACCACGTGTCCGTATTTTGTTCCGGGATATACAGCGGCGTTAGGCCAGTTGCTCTGTTCAATGTTCTCTACCGTAGGTTAAAGCCGTCGTATATACACAACACCACATTCTCCCATTCTCATTTCCATAACACGGGACGTGTTAGAGCCGTTTCCATCTATCTAAGAGTTTTTTCTCCGATCGCAAAATAGAATCGTGTTCTATTGTTTTCAGCAAATTCTATTAGGAGGAGTTTCGACGATAGCGAGCGCAAAGAAGCATCGGTGAATTTCTAATGCTGCCCGGATGCTTTTTTCGATTTTTCAAATTACCTCGCGGCCGCTCGAAAACGCACCGGGAAGACGGTAATTTCGACAGCCTACGATTGCGTTCTCGGATTAGTGAGATATATTGAGTGAAAGGAAATATATCTGCGGCTCGTTTAGTGTTAGAAGGGAATGAATTATTGTACATACGTTGAGGGTTATGTTTATTTTAAAACCTATTGGCTTATGCAGCGCGAAATATTTGAATATGTTAATAGTTTCTTTCTAACGCAGAAGGTATAAACCAAGGGCGTGAGCGTAGTTCTCTAATGGTAAACGCCGGTAAATCGCTTATTGTTCCGAAGATGTTTTAAGCTAAAAGTTGTATTTGTAAAAAAGGAGGAGTGTTGAATATTCTTGCGTTATACTCGTTGGTTTCAAATTGGATTTGAATCTGTAATAGACGCACAATCTCAATCCCATACATAAGCGTACCTACACGCATCGATATATCTGTAGGGAAAACATTGCCGCGCAATTATTTCGCCCCGCAAAAATAAGATCGGTAGCGAAGCAAAGCCGTCTTTACCATATCGAGCTGCGTGCGTAGAGACATACATACAGGCGAGCGCTCCTTTCATCGTGACGGGGGGAGGCAATAAGAGTGCCAATCTAACGACTTAACTAAGCGTCGCGCTCTGTCGCGGAGACGATCCGACCGGCCCATACCTAACTATTCCATTCCATTACTCAACGGTTGCATGCCGATGGCGAACGCACAACCGCCGGCCGCGTAATCAACGTGCCTACTATATACATACATCGGCCGGACCCGACGTCCGACAGACGGTAGCCTCTTCCATATAAGACGAACCTATCTCGACCTAAAATCGTCGTAACTACCAAACAATATGAGCGCGCTCCCGTCGTCCGACTTATCCTTCGGCCTCTCATGTAAATCGTAGCGGAAAGAGCGCAAGTATCGGCCGGGATGATGGGACGATGGACTTGTCCGCTTTGTTCGGCTATTCTTCGTCTTCTAGTCTCCTATTCTGCTGTATTTAGATTGCCGGTAGTTTATGGAAGAGCGGAGAAGCCGTCCAGGTAATTGCGATAAATTGAGGTTTATGTTTTATCTGATCTCTTGGAGGCCATGTCGAAATCCAACTAATCGTAAATTAATGTTCCTACTAAGGATGGCGCACCACATTCGCGTCGGTTTAGGGAAAGTGGTAAAATATTATTGAGGTATATAGGTTGGTATGACATATTTTGATAGTACGAACTAATTAAATGCGGGGAAAGAGCGCAGTCCAGATGGAATCGCGTTATACAAGTCCGCAATGTTATAACTAAACAAAGACCTAGATTAGGAGCACTACCGGATAATGCCATTTATTTTTATCACAATGCCATTGATGACAGCAGAACAGCTAGAACAACAGTTGTCTTACTTTTAGTTTGAAGACATACGCTTCAAAATCATCATTTATTCAAGAGACAGCATCGTGAAGATTTTCCGGAAAAAAAAGTATAATAAATCTACGTGTCATCTGCATATAAATGGCAATAAAAATAATAAATGACAATGTTTCAAACATTCAAACATAATATTAGACGTATATACTGTAAAAAGTAATGGACCAAGGATTCTCCCTTGTGGTACGCCAGAGATAATTGGAATTGGCAGAAATGACTATCATATGAGACCTTCAACGTTCTAAGAATACAAGAACTTCACTGAATCATGATTAAAACAAACATAATACCAAACAACAAGGTATGATTGACGGTATCAAAGATCTTGATATAGGCTAGCATCTACACCACGTAACTGGTCATCAATAATGTGAACCATTGCTATACTCTGGGCCGCTCGCGGATTGTAGATGCCTCACTTCTTTTCCATAATTTTAGATTTTTTGTGTCTTTTGTAAACATTAATAAAAATTTCGATAAGAATACACCATATTTTTCGCGAAAAATTGTTGTTAAGTGCACATTTTGGTGGAGGGGCCGGTTCGTCGAATCCGCAATTAGAAAATAAATCGAAATTCTAAGAATCTCTTCAAATATAACGTTAAACGTTACGGAAAATTACTATCTAATTCAAAGGCTGGCAATGTATGATAGTTCCTTTGTGAGCAAAAGCATTGTGTCCGATTGTTTGATTGGTAATAGTGTATACGTTTACAACTTGGTACGTCTCCTATTCTCTATAGGAATAGCCACCATTTGCGTAAAGACATCTCGGTACAATGGCTATTGTCATTTGAATATATTCTACAGGCCCTTAGCGAGAGTTGTTCCATTACGAGTTCCTCGAAGTATTGAAAGGAGGCGATACAATTGCACATATTCCTTATTTAATTATATTCCTTCCTTGAAGCGTAAACAATATATTCTTTACAGATATTGCACCACGGAACGGCAGAGGAATCAGATCAGTTTCCAAGCGGTGCGGCGAGCTTGCAGAGAAAGGGGTTCGTTATTTGACGACCCGGAGTTCCCAGCCGGTCCCAAGGCGCTGTATCACCACAAAAAGCCGCATTTGCATCCTATAGTCTGGATGAGGCCGCACGTATGTAATTTTATATATCCTAATTTACTTCTTTTGCACTATTATTTTTATGTAAATAACAGTTTGTTTATCAAATGTAAACGACTCCCCAAGGTTATTATAAATTATAGGAATATATGACGACGATGTTTCCTGTTTTTGCTCAACGCGCAATATTCGAGGATATTCATTCTAATTGATGGTACGGCACCATGCAAAACGAGGGAAAAAAAACAATAGTAGCCGCGATTTAATTAATATCATCTAGCGATTAGGTACGCTTGAGAATCCTTGCGGTTGTTATTCATGCACGAGCAGCAGGTTTAATGTGTTATTGTTTTGCGTTGTTCTAAAATTAGTGTTCTTTTTTTTTTTATTGCTTGGTCGCAGGAACAATAGGCAGTGTAAATTGTAAGGTTGTGTTAGAGAAAAATAAATTTTAAACGGATAGTCTGCGATTGTTGTATTCTGAAAAGTTGTAAAAGGCAAAAAAAGTGTTAGAGTAATTAGCGTATTGCCCCAATCATAACTTTAGCGTAGACTTTTACGGCCGTTGCCTATTTTAAAATAATCTTCCGGGCGCTATATACTGCAGATCTCGCCAGCAGTCGTATTATTGTTATCCGTTCATATTTTTATAACGTCTATCGTTAAACCGAACAATTGTTTTACCGTTTAATATAGACTATACATAAAGGTATTTTTACGCTGATAAACAATAGCGACATTATAAAAAATTATTAGTTCTGCTCCTCAACTCCAAGAGCTGGGGCAAACTGGTAGGTTATTGGTTTAGCATAGACAATATACGTCCGATTCCATTAATAAATAAAAAATGTTGGCAGATACATATATATATATATATATACATATACAGAGTATATAATTTATGTAATAAAATGTAACAAATGCTAATAAATTACATCGTGTTGTATGGTCACGGTCAAGTTATACAGAGCGCTATATACTTTAGAGGGTCGGCATTTCTAAGTCGGCAACTTACCCGTTGATGGCTTGCTGCATTCTTCTCAGAGATTCTGATCCACTTCTCTGTTATAATTGACATGCGTTACATTGAAAATCGAAGATATTCTAGCTTGGATATACGAGGTTTCCCTCAAAGTAAGGATATTTTATTAAATATAAACTTCTTGAATTATATTAACGCATTACGTTACAGAGGTTGCATAAACAAGTTATTTTTAGTAAATTATAAAAGCAAGCTATAAAAGAATAATTTCGCTAACCTAGCTGTGTTTTTAGCAGCATAGTTCAAAGAGTTTTAGGCTTTAATATCAATTAGCTCAACAGTAAGATACTTTTAGGAAAGAAAATAAAAGAACACGTCATCCATAGTCACTTTAACCGGACAACCTGGCTGCTTCTCGCCAAGAACGGATGCTCGGCAACGCTCAAATTCCTTAAACCAGCATCTGTTGTTAGTCGTCGAAGGTGTAAACTATATCCAACTTCTTTTAAATTCCTGCACACGTTTTCCCATCTAAAGAAAGAAATCAAACCACTGATTGATATTGTCCTTTTTCGGCGATCGCACAATACCTCTCCAGGCTTGCTGACTTTCAACACTCCTCAAAACGACCCTACTCACGCTATAAATCTTAGATACAACCACAGCAAAAATCTGGTCCGTCGCTTAACTCAATATTAAAATCATATCATTCCGTCCCTTCCTCAACTCTAATAAAGAAATAACTATCGATTCCCATCCACAGATACGTTCGATACTTCGCCGGGACGTGCGAAAACCGCTAAAACCTCTCCCCCTACACTCTAGCGTATTCCCTCTGTGTACAGGAGATGCATCGGCAGTTCCCACAGACATAAATTCGACGACGATTGCGATTTTTATCGGCCCTATCGGCGAGTCGATAAAATCGTACTCGAAACGACGCTTTAACTTTTATTTAACGCTTCGTTCTATCGAGTTTATTGATGTGTTTAACATTGAGAGGGTCCGCGCTCTGCGTTGTAGATCTTATCCGCGCATCGGATTGTTAATGAGAAGAAAAATGTGCGACCGCGGGTAAGCGACTTCTTTGGTTGGACGCTGGCGCGAATAGGACGGGAGAAAAATTCCGATTTGTGTGGGATCTTGTTGGGAGCGTTCTTTAATAGATGGAATCATTTAGATAATCGAAATCTTTTGCGCTTTCTAGTTTGAGGAATTAATTTTTGTTCAATATTGTCTTCTCTACGATTGCGACCAGAGGTTTTTGCTTAATTCATAATAAAGGCGCCCGTACATGGTGGTTAGGTGGTTTTTTCTTAAAAAAAGTGGTCATATTTTTTCTTTATTATTCCTAACCTAACTGTTGAGTGTAGGCTTTCACGACCGTAATCCATAGTAGAAATGTCTTTCGGGTGATGTCGTGTAGTTATATTTTACTTGACGTTTTGCTGACCATGTTGTCAGCTTCTTCAGAAAATTTCTAAAGACTAAAGACTGTCTTTAGAAATCTTCTGAAGAAGCTGACAGCATGATCAGCCAAACGTCAAGTAAAATATTAACTACACGACATCACCCGAAAGACATTCCCAACCTAACTTCCCGTCAAATCACCCGCGTAAATGGACTAATTTAAACGCTAATCCTTCGTTCCTTTCTAAATGTCTCGTCAATCAAAAACATTGGCGTTCATAAGCTAGACGATTATTTACATATACCCACATACCGGAATCCACATATTAAAAATAAGAACAGGTTTCCATATGATTGTAATCGAATCGTACATGTTCACCGACGCGCTAGTTGTTACATTATTAGACAAACAGATATGCAATTACATCACGGGAATTAAGTTGTTGTAAGGTAACACCTGCTTCAGTTGGTCATCGTGTCAGGTTAATGTCAGCGCGATGCAACGCGAGCAAGCAACAACGGTTTATCGTAGTCGGCGGTACCTCGGCGAGTGTAGGTCATATGTTGCGCCGCTTTGGATATACACCGTAGTGCTATTACGAATGTAGCCCGAGAAACAACGGATGTGGAACATTTGGTTCCTCTTTCGGGTCTGAGAAAATCGTGTAAGATTCGCTGACAACCCGTAACCTAGCATACTTGCCTATATCTCGCGGAACGGTGGCGTAACACGTTCGAATCTTAAAAGGGATTTCAACGCTCGATACATGCGACGGTCGTAATGACCCGCGCCGGCCGTAAAACGAATTGTTTTGTCACTTTTATAACTGTTAAACGCTTAAAACAACGTAATTAACACGGATTAATGAAGGAGACGAGTTTACTGGGTCAAACGATGAATATCCGTTGTTTGCGATGGCTATGCGTAGAGAAGATAATGGGACATAAATATGCAGGCATAAATATGTTTTTATAAAAGGGTCCCAATAAAAGCGGGAAATTAAAATAATAATTAAGTGAAACGAGAGAATACCAAAATTTTGATCTAATCACACAGTGTATAGGAAAGCTTCTGGTCTTTGCTGGCACATTTACATTCTTTTCGTACATAACTGTGACTGGATTTCAGTGGTACAGTGTCTAGTCTCCTCCTTAAAGGCTTGGCTGGTCGTAATTTCTTTGACATAAACTTTTGACTTCATAAAGCCCCAGAGAAAGAAACCCAAAGCAGTTAAATCGTACGATCTAGTCGGCCAGTTCTCATCGTCCAAACATAATAGTAATAATGCTTGTTGACACAATGTGCCTTCGAGGTCCAGACCAAACATTTAAGTCGCAAACAACTGCCCCGATACCGTTCGCCGTTGATTGTTCGTGCCCAGCCACGTCTTCGAACAGAAATTGTCCCAAAATCCACACAAAACAGGGACTTGCCAGGGATGTATTATTTCATAACAGGAAAGTACTTACACTCATCACGTAACTGATGCTATGATTGAGTTAATATGGGCTCAAATGAAGGAAGAAGTAGCAGCTGAGAAATATAACGTTAAAACTGACGTGTTAAAAGCAATTCGAAATGTGCAACTGAATTTTACTAGCTTTGTTAACGATGAACATTCGGGACGGCTAAAAACTGCAATCACCGCCGATAACATCGGAAAAGTTCACTAAATGGCGCTAGAAGGTCGCCAAAATAAGGCAGCAACGGCTGCTGGCATCTCAAAAGAAAGTGATTGAAAAGATTTGAACATGAAAGAGCTAAACGCGCGATAGGTGCCGCGCTTGCTCACTCAGGACCGAAAACGCATTCGAGTGAATATTTCCAAAGCCTTGCTGAAGCGATTTGAACAAAATGAGTCGGGGTTTTGGCGTCGATTAATAACTATAGATACTAGTACACTCTTGAGGCCAAGGCAAAAAATAAAATTGTTGCGAGTTATCTTCGTTTGAAGGCATCTTGAAAATTAATGTATAACAAACGCTTTTTCATGTTACGCTATTATTAATAGCGACTTGCACCACGAATTAAAAAAAAAAGCTTCTACAACATTTTTTGTATTGAAATTAGCAATTGAAAAGGCACCTATTGAGCAAGCAGAGATTGATCTGTCATTGAAAGCACCGCTGCTTTAGGAAACGTAAGTGTGTGTTTGCAGCAATTTTGGGACCTAAAAGTAAAAGTAAAAATTGTCCTCAATGCTTCCCTTAAGGATATTTTTCTTGTTTTTAGTTGCAAAAGTGCTTTATTTAAAGTTTCTTTGGAATAATTTTCGTATGAACTTGGTTCCAGTTGCTTTGCTGCATGCTCCTCAAGTAGCTGAAACAAAAAATTATAAATTAAGTTATTTTTGGTTGCACAAGTAAACATAAAAGTTAGACGACAAAAAAACATAAGCTTTATACTTTTTCTATATCAAATAAAATTATTCACCTTTCATTTTTCTCGTCACGTTGTAGCAAGAAATTCAACATTCCCGTCATAACGCCGTCTGCGTTGTATATTTTCCTCTATATTAATAGCTTTACAAAATAAATAATTAGCATTAAGGAATTTTCCAGAAGCTTTCATTTCAAATTCCTCTTAAAACGAGTTAACCTTGTGTAAATGTAGATGTCTATCTTACTTGTACCATCTTATAGTAACGGTTTAGTGATTATCGTATATAGCTAAACTATTAAAATTTAATCGCATTCTATCCTATCATATATGATCGATTCGCTAATTGGATATCATTTTTAAATCGCATCCTTGTTTGTCTTTATTTCCTTATTTCAGTAATTTCACGTTAAATAACGGGGCCTCGAGACATAATCCATATTACCCAAACGTATTCGTTGAGAATAAATCGTTTCTAGGTCTCCTCTACCATCAACTGTAATTATGCATGGCACTAAACTGTTTTACTCATCAAAAATAAATTCCAATAAAATTAGATACTTCCCCGACGAACTCATTTCCCAAATTTTTAAATTCAAGTGGATATAACGGTACCTCGAAGTCGATTTTTGGAATCTATCGGCCTGGAAGAAGTAGAAGGAAGCGAGATTATCACCTACCTCCTGTAATGGTCGCGTTCTGATTAATAGTAAGACAAAATAGAGTCATCTGGTATGTCCATATATGCGTAAACGTTGTTTTCCTGATCATTTGCATTTAATTAGAAGCCATACGACGAGGTTCCTTTTATGATTTTTATTTTGTATATACAAACAGGAAATGCGTAATTTAGCATCGTTTGGAATCATATCAGATTGTTTCCTCGCGTGGTTAAAATACGTTAAAAGCGACATCTAAAATAAGTATTTGTTCTTCAAATCGCTGTAATTGAAGGTGTGTAGTTTCCATAATCTTCTATTTCATCACTAACGACGATAGTGGACGTTAAAAGGATTGCTCAATGTGCGCAAAGCCACGTCGTCCGAGACGTCGCCTGTGTTCCTTCTTTCATTTCTATTCACTATCAATGTTAAAACACATTTTTTTTCAGAGCTTTTGCAATTAATTTGGAACATGTGTAGCTAACAATAAAGACAAAGCAATTTGCACCGGCGTGAAAAGAGCTGCTAAAGATAGCAGGCAGTTTGTGCGATGATAGTCGAACGTAGAGCAGCGGTCGTAGTACAGCAGCAAATTGGAGAAGAAAAAATCATATCGACCGAAATTCAACTGTCATCAAACGCACATGCGACATATAAAATTCGCCTTCATATGTCGTCCTACCACTAAAATACAGTTGCCTTGCGAAGGGTCCAAGAGATAGCTTACACAAAAAACTTCATATCCTGGTCCGTCCATCCCATACAGATTCGACATGCACAAAGCATACGATTCTACCACCGGAAGGTCCCAGGGGTTGTTTACCTACTGCCCTTATACAAAAAAAAATCATATCTTAGGTCGTCCAAGACATATCACATACTTAGATACGAAGTTTTAAAATGTTGGGAAATTCCCATCTCTAGCCTTTTTCGGGGTGTAATTCGAAAAATAAACGGGATCGGTAAATTAGAGTGTCGGGAGTCCGATTTTACTCAGAAACATGTACCGCCATTTCTAAAATCTAAAAAAGAAAAATTCACAAGCTCGGAATGTTGCGGTTGCTCCTTATCTGCGTATTATAAACGAACCACGGAGCCTTCACGTTCATTCTTAGACACTTTAACTGCTGCAGTGCTCTATTGCAAAGCTCCGAACGTAAGTATGGGCCTGAGACATTAATTATAACAACAGCAGCTTTGTTTTGGTCGCGGAGGACTAATTCTACAGCAACAAGCGTATCGATACGGTGCGTCTAGGTTAGCTTTCGGTCGAAAATCTTTGATCTTTCCTAAAACCGAATTGCTCGCCTAAGATGGGATTAATGGCCAGTCAATTCAACTCGACGATATTTTTCAGATTACCCTCGTATTAAAGAAGCACCATCATATCTTCTAGAGCTAATAGAAATTCTCGTTGAACATCATATGGTATGAAATATTAAACACTCATGCACCAAATACAATGTGCAAAACTTTCCTAATTTACACCAAAACCTTATTCGATTTGTTTAACTGGCATACTTCCATTGCATACTTACTTAAATTCAGATTTTCCAGCAATCGGATGACTCTCTCTCTTAAAATATGTCACTCGTTTTCATATCAATTTCTTTTCTTCCGGTTTCCTAAAGTGATAAAGAATAAGGACTAACCAGTTCAACATCGATGTAGAAAAGAGAAATTCCATTGTTGTTCAAACAAATTCCAAAGGAAAATACCAGAAAAACGTTAAAATGCAATATACATACGTAGACGCTGTGAGAGCTCCGTGGGTGGGAAAACTACAATTTTCTCCTATTTAATTGTTATTTGATAACGGTAAACGTGTTTATATGACTCATTTACACGTTGACACCGTTTATATGATTCTAGCCGCATATGCACGCAATGCATTTTGCACTATTAACCACTTATACCGATAATTATGGTGAGAAATGCTTTCTAGTAACAGAGAAATTGTAATTCGATTTCTGGTATTAAATTGCGGACCTTGGTCGCGCCGTTCTGGCCATATTGCACATAATTCAGAGCGATCTTGATAAAATTCTCATTCCTGGTGTAAGTTAGGTTCAGCACAACAAACGGAATTTATTCTTGTACAGTAAACCTGGCTAGGACTAGAATTACTTCACAGCTATGTTTTCGTGTTTCAGCTAGCTTTTTGCTGGCAGCTAAAGAACATTTATTTCCTAGTGTGCTGACTAGATCGTGAAGATGTCCTAAATAGAAGATCACAAACGCTACAAATAACGTAATTCAACGTATTTCACTGGCTTTCACGTTAAAATGTGTAACAAAAAACAATGGCGTCATTATACTGCCTTGAGGCAGGTCTTTGTACGCAGCAATTACCATACAAAATGATAATTATCAAAAAAGGTATTAAGAGCCAGTGGTAAAAGGATTTGCTTCGTCTTTTTCGTCTTCATCTTCTTTATTTTCGTCTCCTTCATCTTTGCCTTCTTGGTCTTCGTCTTCGACGTATTCCTCTTTATCCTCGTCTTCTTTCTCTTCTTTCTTGGTAAAATTTACCAACCATCGTCAAAAACTCCACAGATATACATTATGTTTGATTCGTAATTTTTCTGACTTCTGACGTCTGGTTTCAAAAAAATTGGAAAAAGAACTTAAACGGCATTCAAATTACAGCAATTAAATCTGCTTTAGAACTTGTGGAACCATCACTGTTCAAGTAAGTCCGGTAAATTAAACCAAACCAAAAAATCATAAAGGAAGGAAATGAAAAAAGCAAGAATTAGGACTATTGACTCAAAAAAGTTTAGATACAACTTACCCTAATGGTATCAACGCAATTCCAGATACCTTCTTAGTTCGCTGTACGATTCGATCGCGGTCTAAATGGGCAAATGTTCCAGTTACCGTGAATTACCGTCAAGCGAGAAGTGTTAAAGGAGAGCAAATAATGAGAGATGTTCTCACGACCGCGGCTGTTATGAAGCGAAGGCAATGAAACTCGTCGAGGAGTTAAGTAATACAAGGAAGAGCGCACAGCAGACGATAGGAAAGAAGAAAAACAACACACGAAAAGAAGCAAAGCGGCGTTAAATTTACACTTCCGGAAATGTACTTATTTGCTCACGTTCTAAGTGGCTATCTGAGCCGTTTATAAATGGAAAATTAAAATACCCGCTTGCTCTTTTAACTAAGAAAGAATATAGATATATTACAGTCACGTTCGCAAGAATCAGAGTAAGCAAAAGGGCACGTGGATTCTTTCGTGTAAATCCCAGTATTGCATGTTGCAAGTTATTGAGGTACATTTAGATTTATTCGTGCCAACATGAGAAAAAGAAACGAATTACGGCAGTTACAGGAATTAAAATAAAATAATCCTTGAAGCAAGCTTAACCTCATTAAAGTATTAAAGTTTACAACGAAAATAATATATGATTTAATTGACCTAGAGCAATTGGTTTAAAATAAATATTAATATAAAAATAAACAAAAGAAAATATTTGATTTAGCGTGGTGATGAAGGTGAAGGCCCTGGACCATGGGTCTCCTGATGATGATGACCAGCTTCACTTTAAAAACTGAAACTACTATTTGTGCTGTAGTTGACGCCTTAACCTCGTAAGGTACTTAGCCTACCTTTGTTCTGGCCACGACTGAGAGCGCCAAATATATATTCTTCTGCGAAATAAAAGGAATTAATCACCCTTTGCTCGTCTTTTTGGTCAGTTAGGGTTTCATACAGCCAACCGCTGATACTTGGACGCTGGTCATATGTCCTATCGCCTTGGCCGCTGGGAGGAGATCAAAAGTATTCAAATAACATTTCATGAAGCTAATATTATTACCAAGTTAGTAAAATTGTCAATCTATCTACGAATATCATTATATATTGTACCCAGAAAGGGTAACGTCAGACTACGTATTGGACAGAATTTCTGCAGGACCTAACTTTTAATTAAGCAGCCTTTCGCCCTCATTCGCCTTTACAAAAGCTGAAGAAAAACATTTCCAGCAAGTCAAAATCTGTCCAAAGACCCGCCACCGCCAATTTTTAATTCTACAACATGGACAAATTCTCATGATCGCCACTGTACGTATCCAAATACCACCCAGTAATAACAGCATCTAAGGTTATTTAAATCAAACCTCAGCGATGAGAACAAGAAGAAAAAAGGGGAACAATACGAAAAGATCGCTCAGCGTCAACATTACGAACCGCTTCTCATGTCGTCCTCGCCATCCAAGCTGGCAGATGAGCACGGCGCGTATGATTCATTTGGAGCTCGCTAGACGGCGCTCGTTCAATGCGCATCATTTCATGCCGAAGAACTGACCAGCTCAACGCGTTCTAGCGTTAACCCATCCTTTCATGCAAGAAGTAAACAGAAAACGGACAGGCGAGAAAGAAGTGACTAAACGCGACCAAATGAGCGTTATAATTCTATAACGCGCTTTAGATCGGCCCTGTTCGATACGATCAACCTAATGAGGCGTGCTTATTTTTTGCGAGAATGTAAATAAGAAGACCTATTGTATTGTTTTTCTAATTTTCTGGATCAATTTTCCTTATAACAAACGAATAGTAGCCCTCTAACATCAAGTCAAGCTAATCGAACAGCATTCCAACCACATTTTATCCAATATCCAAACGATTAGAGCTAACATGATAACAATTAAATGTTTACTTTTCGCCCGAAAATTTTACAACCATCGACGTATCATGTAGCTTAAATTGCTCGCATCCACCAAAGACCGGCCACGATGTACTGACCTACCCTACCGTTCGCCCGTTTCCCCCTCTACCTCTGTGTGTGTTGTAACTCGTCCATCTCGCCGGCTTTCGCTCTGTTGCTCTCTGATCGATTCGAGCTTATCGATCTAACGGGTAATGAGGTGGAAAATCAAAGTCGAAGGGGCTTCGTAAATAAACACTGATTTCGCCGGCGCGATGTAAAAATGCGCGCGGCAGCCGCGATAAATAAGGCAGATAATTACTGTTCGATTCATTATTTAGTTCGACGTGTCGATAATTCATGTTCTAAATGGATCGGATTTCTTTTAAATCTCGCGCGCAAAAAGGGAATGGGGGAAGATTTAAAAAAGAACTAAAGAAAGCGAAGAGGAATGAAGTAACGATATTGTGATGGGAACTGTAAGGTTAGCGTCATCAACTTCTATTGTTATAGGAAAATGATGGTAGTTGTTTGTTCACTTTAAGGGTTACTGGTTAAACCACCTTCCCAGCTTGTTTTTACTAAATGTGAACCATTGCAATGGGAGCAACTTACAAACAACTATTTGTACAATTTAAATAAACAGCAGGTTATGTACAATTACCTGTACCTTATGTTCTTATCTCCATCTTCATTGGTTTTCTCAACTGATGTACTCCATCCAAAGGCTAATTTATAATTTGGAGACTAAAGTTCAAAATCCTTAAACACTCAATGAATCATTACATTAAATTAAACCTTTTTTTCTGTTGCAGGAAATATGCCAGAGACCCAGATTTATAAGCGAAAATACCTCGGACGTACTTAGATTTGCCGTGGAACCTGGAGAATTGGGCGATCACTGGTTACTAGCAGCGATTGCTTCGTTAGCGTTGACACCGCGGTTTCTAGAAAGGGTGATTCCACCAGAACAAGGATTCGACAATTCACACAGTTATTGCGGTGTATTCAGGTAAGACTTTAAACCTATTTTCTCAAATTTATCCTCAATGGTAGATTGTCTTTCTGCAAGAAGCGGTTTGAAGCATAAAGCAATTGCAAAGTTATTAATTTAATTGATTCTCAATATTTATTACCACCGAAATAAATAAGGCTATTAAATATGATTAAATCTAGTTGAGTGTAGGCTTTCACGACCGTAATCCATAGTAGAAATGTGTTTCGGGTGATGTCGTGTAGTTAATATTTTACTTGACGCTTCGCTGACCATGCTGTCAGCTTCTTCAGAAGATTTCTAAAGACTGCCTTTAGATAGTCGTTAGAAATCTTCTGAAGAAGCTGACAACATGGTCAGCGAAACGTCAAGTAAAATTTTAACTACACGACATCACCCGAAAGACATTTCTACTATGATTAAATCTATTTCAATAAGAGCAAGAATTGACTTAAAATCGACGGCTTATTGCCATTTTGAAAATATATTACCTCGTGACAGCTACTTCACTTTACTCGGACGTTACATCGAAGTGAATCACCTTCGGTATATTAGAATGGCCATTCAATCGTGTCATAGTCAAAAAAGCGCGACGGAAAAGAAATCCAAGTGCGAGCGCGATTGAATTCACCTCCTTCTGGTCTAGCCGTTGCGTTGGTTGGTTGCGAAAGGTTATTCCTCATCGGAATTACAAACTAGATTGAGTTAGATGTCGCTTGACAAGAAATGCGGATAGTTTACTGCCTTTTCGGTCGCCTACCGCACAATGGAGTATATCTCATCATTTTTATCGGCCGTTCTATACGCTCCATAGATACTGCATTCGCAACGGCTACCTAGAGCAAGGTGCCTTTTGCTACTGATGTACAGGCTGTCCTATTAGCGAGGTTTTGATATTTTTGAAATGAATATAGCTGTCTGCGATCCTCTATTCATTCTCCCTTTTTTGAGTTCTGTACTTTTCGTTCATCGGAAGTAGGTTATTTACTTCATTATTTTAAAAGAGGTTTATGCGTTAAGTTGGGCATGCAACCTTTTTCAAACATATTATTTGGATGCACCGGTACGCTCCCGAAGCAAAGGCACAGTCGAAACAGTGGCTCCGAAAAAGACGGAATTGTTCCATCTGCCGGCAAGATGATGACGACTGCATTTTGACCTTAGACCAATTCGCCAGATTTGGCCTTCGGCGACTTTTTTCTGTTTTCTAGCCTTAAAAAATATGACAAAAGATGGAATCAGTAACTGCCCAAAACATCAGAAGATGCTGATGTGATGATCCAGATAAATACAGTCAACTTCCAACTCCCATTTGTTTGTTGCTTACTTTCGCAACATCTGGGCAGGGTGTCTCTCTTTCTATTTGCTCAGATTAAAAAAACCGCTTTACTGGATGTTTACCGTTCAATTAATGATATTAAAACATTAAGACTCTTTTCGAATTTTTGTTCGAATGAAGAGATCATCATATTCCTAAACACTCTTTTTGCTGAACAAGATGGCAACTACTATTTGGACGGATTAAAAAGATCGCTGACGGGAATCCTGTATATACAACAGCGTGCATAAGGTACCTATGCATCTCTTATTTGCGCGAGATTCTCGGGCCGATGCGCTATTGTTAACTGGCGCGGAATGGCCTGCGTTTCTTGTATATCGCACAATAATTGACTTATTCAATGACGCCGCGTTCCCCTACGCCGAGGAATATTGTTACGACATAAATAAATATACATAAATATGCGAAGACATCCGTCGATTTCTGTGGTAATTCTTGCGTTACGATCCGAATACCTCGCGTCGAAGAGAGAGTGTCTACCTGCCTGCCTATTCAGCTTT
Source organism: Oryctes borbonicus (assembly GCA_902654985.2). Classification (NCBI taxonomy): domain Eukaryota; kingdom Metazoa; phylum Arthropoda; class Insecta; order Coleoptera; family Scarabaeidae; genus Oryctes; species Oryctes borbonicus. Next base: position 2,192,627 of record LR736871.1, on the reverse strand, counting down.
TGTTCAGCGATGCCGTTCTTACTGCATTTCCTTTTCCGGCGATTCTATACATTTATTGTTCCCACTACTCCTTTTCGATACGCGTAAGATATTTGAGTTATTTATGTTATCCTTAAACATCGAGGAAGATTATTTCGTCAAATAAATTATGTTAAATCTTAAACATTAAAAAATATCTGCCAATAGAAAAACTATCACCGTAGACAAGATACCAATACATGAAAACGATTAGAAATACAATTTTCTGCGAATGTGGCACCTGGTGCCTCACTTCCAAGTAGCGCTTGACCAAATTTATTAACGTTAATCATGCCGTAGCGCGAATAAGATTGGATTGAGGCCTATATCTCGCGATATGCCACATGTCGATCTTTCTTGATCAGTGCACTGGCAATAAACATTAATTTTAGCCCAAATTCTACTGATTTTAACAATTAACTTGAAATACTTGAACAGCGTAAATCGCATAAAACGTCTTCTCCAGCATCTCACGTTTAGCGGCTTGTTCTCACGGTTACCTTCTAAGCCGTTCTCTGGCATTCGTTCTCGATCCAACTAATGCGTTATTTATTATATTAACGTTTTTAAACGGCCTTTCGGATCACCGACAAATGATTGATTCGTTCGTGGCGCGAACGAGAGACGCCAATGAAAAATGGTCGACGAATCGGCCGTTACATACGGACAAACTGTTTTCTATCCATCGGTAAAGGAGAGGACTAAAAAGTTCGGCCAGCAATCGATACGGTTTCGATCCTTCGATACCAGATTGAATTGACACTTAAGCGTATAATTGATTTATGAACCGCAATTAAAAATAAAGGCGAACGCTCGGTATAGAATCCATTTTGGTGTCTATAGAATGCTTCACATATCTCTAACCGGAGATATGGGAAGAATATCGTTTTATTTCCGTAATTCTTTTAGTCGTTGATGGCAATATGAAACTGAAATATAACTTTTATATTCGAACTTTTTTCCCACCTGATAACTCATTTAAAACGAAAAAGGTTATTACTAATAATGGCTGATCGACACCCTTACGTAAGCGCTGGGATATTTTAATATTTTAACACCATCATCTTTAATAACGATTGGACATTGCCAAAATAAGTTCTTGGCAGGTATCAGCAGTTATTGCTTGTCCTTTTTCCATGATTTTCATCTAACGATTGGCATTTGCATTTGGCGATGCTGCTATTTATAATGGACCTCAAGTATCAGTGAGTCACAGATCCGGGGATGTACGAATCCAACGCAAAGTCACCTTGGAAGGATGACAAGACACATCTCCTTATTGAACGTAGGAATCGAAGTCTTCATTTTCAAATAATTTTCATATGGACGACAAGATTTCATTTAGCGTCGCTGAGTATCGAGCGGTATCTATACAGCCTTCGCTTAACCCCTTCAGCACCTTATGCCCATGTGCATGTGCAAGATTTGTTAGCATACGGTAGGTTTAAATCCCATTTGATTCCTGTAGAATACATCCATGTACGCTGTTTTTACACAAATAATGCCATCTGTAAGTTTTGCTAAAAATCTGTAACAGATCTGTACTCGTCCTGAAATTTCAGGATAATGGCTCTTGGCCACCCTCGTATATCAAATTACTTCGTATTTTATAGGCGTTCAGAGTTGAAACGTATGTCATGCAGCGGTAGAGCATGCGCGTTGCCTGAATGTACGTGGCTGAACAGCGCTAGACGCAAATGCAGGTTAAAGCGTTCATTTCCAATATGCAACGTAACATCATCTCGTACACAGGATTCGATCGTCTGAAATTCCTTTCTGCGCCTCAACAATTCATCCACCGTTGATTAATTGAAGACCATTAATTATAAATTCATTATCGTGCCTTTATTATGTTTGCAGACGCCTAACATGCAGAACCGATTTCTTTTTTTCCATTCATTACGCACATACATTCATACGTATCTGCGTTCAATTTCTATACATATTTATTGTCTTCCCCGTATGAGCCGGCCACTGCCATTGCATTAAGCTCTGATGTATGGCTCGGCTTTGGTTTGAGCGATACGATCCTAATGTGATGGCTTTTTCTCAGAAAATTAATTTGCCGCGTCTGTTAATTCCCAATGAAGTTATCATTAACTTTATGGCATTTTTAGCACCGCAAACTCGCAGACTGGCAATAAATCCTTGTCGGTGTTACGAACAAAGGTATTAATTGTTTTCGCCGAGTGTTATTATTATTTCAATGTTATTAGTAATAATTTCTTACAATTCGGATGGGAACAGTTGTCTGTATATTTGTGAAAGTAATAAGTTACAGCAATATTAGATTTTCGGATTCATTGTGGCTACTCAATTGCTACGAGAAATACGTTAGCTGTGCCTTTTTCACTAAGTCCGGCAGCCTTATAAGCGTAAGCTTCAGCCATTGGAGCCTATTTTTGAATGTCGTATTCCTGCTAATCTTGTGCAATCGTATAATATGCAAACGGCAGGATCTTCTTTAATGCTTTTTGCCTATGCAGCGTTCTATCAACGTTTTCTTGACCATAATTCCAAAATATTTTTATTTAAACGCTTCTAAATTAAGTCATACTATAGAACAGTTGGATCTCACCTCCAGGTCTTAGATATTTGAAAAAAGAACGGAACATCCTACATGATTACATTTTTTCTTCTCTTGCAACATAACCTTTTCTAATCTGCATCCAAGGTTGACTGCAATTAAACGCGCCTTTGCATATGCGCAAAAAATCGCCAAGAACGAGATATTAGCTCCTTCGACCGTAAAATTCGTTCGGTAACAGTTAGGAAGGAAAAACGAAGCGTACGTAGTGTTGGCTTTTTGTCGGCGCATCTAATTGTAAAAGCTGCAACCGGCGAAGGTTACGAAGAAGAAGAAGAAAACTACGACGGAGAGAAGAAGGCTTTAGATTCGCATGCCACGCTCTCTTCGAGGGGTATATAGGCACCTTATCGGCCGACAAGCGATAAATCTAATTAAGCAGCGACCTTACCAAGTTGTGCATGTCGTAAGTATAGGCATCGCATGCGAAGCCCGGCGCTTGGACACAAAGTCAAGAAAATCATAAAATACCCGATTTTTTTCAGCGGCGTGGTTCTTCGCCGGCGATAGATTAAATGGTAGCGACGAATTATCTAGATGATTGCGTCTTTAATTAAATATATTCGTTGTTCGTACGACACGAGGGAGGACATACTGTTATTATTATACGGAGACAAAACAAAACGACATACCTGGGCTTCTACGTAAGTATGCGTAGTTAACGAACGGTTTATTGCGGGCGAGTTATCGGGTTGAGTATATTAGGATTGAGGAGAAAAGAAAACAAATACTAACTCGGTAAAGAGCTGCAATTATGGGCTTAATTAGGTCTAAGATTAGATCCTTTGTGTTAACATAGTAGCTGTTGCATATTCGAAAGGAAAGATACGAAGGGGATGTGGAATTAAAACGGATTTTATAAAAAGCGATAATTAATGTAGACTAATAAAAGAAGACTTAATACTGCGAACTACAATACTGAAATTCTAAGCATATTCTTGCCCATGACCTTATACTTGAAATGATGCCAATAACCTTATCGAAGTAATTTTTTTTTTGTGAAACGTCGCTGTTTTAATTCCATCCCACGTCTTTGTACATAAGACCACATACAACGCGAGCATTTTAGCACCTCCGAACACGTCCTTACGTTCGCCTCGGAGAGCGGCAATCCGTCAAACGAAAGCCACATCATCGTCATTCTCATGCACGCAGATCCTTCAGCCTCTTCCACTTATTGTTGTTCGGTTCGACGGTCGCGTCGACACGGGCCCGCTTATTAATGTTCGCATATTAAACGCCGATAACAAGCGGCGCGTTTTTAAGCGATCGTCTGTTTATTTACACATGTCATTGGATTTCCTGACCGAGGCGACGAATATATTGTTATTATTACAGCTAGATTGATGTGATTAATAACTTCGCATTTCGCACTTATTATGCGAACATTGAAGTAAACGCATCGCTGTCGTCCCTCATTCATATAGCTTTAGGATCTTGAAATGGATGATGATTATGACGAATAAAGCGTTTTCAATAACATCGGATTAGTTGTACTCGTTAGGTCGGAATTTATAGCGAAAGTGTGCGAGTGGTTTTGTATAAATCTCTATACTTGCTTAAAAAACAAATGCAAAATGCGGTATGTTTTATGGAAAAAAAACAACTAAATATTTCAATTGAACGTAATTGCAAATCTCATCATTTTTATTCATAAAAATCAATAGCCTCCAACTTTAAATGAAGAAATCAAAGTTCATATGCAGTAGCTCTTCTAACGAATTTCTTCATAAACTGATTTAAATCCAAACATCCTACTGACGAATAAGTTTGCTTAATCCAGCTGCATAATAATAACCTTCCTCATTTCAGGTTCCGTTTCTGGCATTTCGGCGAATGGAAAGACATCATCGTTGACGATAAGCTGCCGACTTTCAAAGGACGACTGGTGTACTTACAATGCGCCAATAACAGCGAATTTTGGGCACCGCTCCTGGAAAAAGCTTACGCCAAGTAAATCCCCACCGACAAATTTTGAAATAATCCTATCCTTCATGTTCCAGATTTTATGGTTGCTACGAAAATTTGCAGCAAGGTTCGACAACGAGAGCGCTTCAAGACCTCACAGGTGGCATAGTGCAAAGTTTCGGATTAACACATCAAGATAAATACCTAACTTTTCAAGTGCTGAATAGCGCCGTTCCTAGATCTAGTCTACTGATAGCCACGATTATTCCAGTATGTTTATTTCTGAGATGTTATGCACTGTATAATCCATGTTTGGGAAACATGTTTAATCATTCAAATTGTTTATTCTTTATTAAAATGTGGGCCAATTTCAGTCTTGTTGTTTGTTCCTTTAGGAAAAAGAGAACAAACGACAACTCAGACTAAGAAATGGACTAATTACGCAACACGCCTACAGTGTAACTGGATTAGCGCGAGTGAGAGGATCCAATGGGGAAACACCTTTAGTGAGATTACGAAACCCCTGGGCCAGAGGCGAATGGACGGGACCGTGGAGCGAAAGATCTTGGGAATGGGATGGTTTATCCGCTAGAGATAAAGAATTGTTGAGCGTTAGAGTAGCGAACGATGGGGAATTTTGGTAAGATAAGCAATAATTTAAATATAAAACGGAGATTATTTAATAGTTCGCAATTAAATAGGATGTCATTTGAAGATTTCGCTAGAAATTTCACGCAATTAGACTTAGTACACGTAGGTCCAGACGATTGGATGCTAGAGACCGCCCTTCATTCCAAACAACCGTGGAGGGCCGTGCTTGCACGAAGGAGGTGGAGGAGCGGATATAACGCTGGAGGTGGACCAACTTATATAGGTTAATCTGCATTTTCTTTCTAATACCAATTGCGAGGCTAGATAACGTATATTTCCTCAAAACCAGATCACTTACGTCGTTTCAAGCATTGCAACAGCGAGACTATTGCAAAATGCATCGCCAACTGACAGGCGTATAACTTATCTACAATCAGACACCAACTGCAACTTCATATATACTTTAACCAAGAAGAAACGTATTGCGGAATTAAATAAAATTTGTTCTTCCATCTGCTTTACAACGCGATTCCATAAGTTAGCGTAAGCTCAGGTAGAAGGTGTACTTACAACAAGTGAAATGGAATCATACGCAGTGGCGTCGAGGTTGCATGTGCCCACCTATAATTTTGATTAATTCCTTTTCGAATTGAAATCATGTATAATTAAATTCTACTAGGCAACATAAGCAATTTTATAATAACGTTAAATGATGATTTACAAAATTCTTTTTAAACATCGCGCTCCTCGCGTAACCGACAAATCTACGCCACTGCCATTATAAAAGGATTTATGCCCTAATGCCTTCCGATTCATGATTCAGAAGTACGCGGAGTTGAGTTTTTGCTGTCGTTCTCGCTGTTGTATAGTCGTTGGTGTTGTTTTCTTGTACCTATACGTATACATTTATTCTTTACTTATACGCTGTTTTTCCGCGTCTCTTCTTCTGGCAGATACGACGTCCATGAATCCGCAGTTCCACGTACAAATCCCCCGAACGTCCAGCAATAAATGTCATGTCGTCGTGTCCATTACGCAATTTTATGAAACCAGCACTTCCGATTTAAAAAAGAAGAAGCCGCTTTTTGCGATCGGCTTCGCCGTATACGAGGTACCGCACTCGATGCCCAGGCTTACGCCGCATTTCGTAACCGAACAGGTAAGAGAGACACGTCCCGTCGGATCGCAAGTTCGCGAGCACGGGTTAATAAGTAGTTGAAAGTAAATCTCGTACGGTGGAGGTGCCCGACGCTTTATACCTTTACGAACGTGTTCGAGACATGCTCGTTAATAATTTTTTATTCGCTTTGATGTATACACGGTGCGTTATTTAAAATGGACCATCAGATGTCTTATCTATTTTGAATATATCTTTATTTAAATGTATTTCAAAATTTTCCAATACTTGTTCGGAAAGATATGGAAAAATATCATTAATTGCATCTGGCCAAGATCAAACCTGAAGACAATCGCCTTTCATAATTTTAATTTTAAATCCTGGATTATGTACATAAAACTGAACCATTCTAAATGGTGCACACTGTATATAACAAGTTTAATCGTAAAGAGTGCTGCGGCAAATTGCGACACTGCACAAATTTAATTATTTCCATGAATCTTGACATAAATTGCAGAAACCTCTGGACGTCACTAATCATTCGGTAGCCAGGGAAGTGGTCACGTTCTTTACGCTACCACCGGGTGACTACATCGTTGTTCCGCAAACTAACGTACCAAATTTGGACGGCAAATTTTTACTGAGGATCTTAACAGATGAACAAAGTAATATTTGGTAGGTTTATAGAAATAACATTCTTCACCTTAATACTTTTAAATGGACTAAATCACGTAACTTCATGAACTTTCAGGGAAGTTAACGAAGAAAACATGGTCATTAGAAATATTTCCTCTGAATTTATGGAAGATGGTTCGATAAATGTACGTACTTGTTGGTATTGAAAGGATTTCTACACAGAGAACAATTTATACCAAGAATTACAATACGTTTATTAAATTCAACAAAATATATAGTTGCCTTAACAAAGATTTATAGTTGGATTTAATATAAAGTATTGCTGCCACATATTTTAATATATGGCAATTTTTCTCTGTATAAATTACCTTCGCCGAAGATAATTCCTTATATTTCCTTAATTTTAATACTGGAAAATGTTAATTTATTTTTAGTCCGATAGTAAGTCGTTGTTATCTAAACTATTAGTTAAATATCCACCGGAAATCGATGCTAGTCAATTGCAGAAGATATTAAAAGCCCAATGGAAGAATTATCTGTCGGAGAAACCCACCTTAGAACTGTGCAAAAGTCTAATAATGATCAGAGACTACAACATAAGCGGTAGGATCAGCCTGTTGGATATTCCGGTGTTGATGAATATGCTTCAATTTTGGAGAGTGAGTCATAAAACTTGAGCATAGAACGGAATATATTAATACCGATGTGATTCTAGTTGGCTTTCCAAAAATTTGAAAGAGGCCATAACAGCGGGAAAACGTCCAGCTACAATCTCAGAGCTGTCCTATGGGAAGCCGGTTGTACAGTTAGTAATAAAGTTTTGGAGTGCGTCGTGTTGCGTTTCGCGAAAAATAGGATTTTGACGGCGGAAAATTATATAATGGCGATGGTTAGGTTGCACTTAGCGCATGGTAAGATACCGAAAAATTGATTAATAAATTATTTACTAAGACAATAACCATAATACGAGCAGCGCTACTTCGAATTCGAAAAAAAATAATTTCTTATCTTATTATTTTATAGAGCGTTATCACAGTTTGGACACGAAAACGAAGAATAGTCCGATTTCATTGGAAGAAGTACGTATTTTTGATTTATACTGATTATGCTGGCCAACGGTGATTTTATTGCTTCCGTTATTAGAGCAGTGTTGGTGATTGCTAACAGTTTTATCATATTGGCTCTAATTTCTATGATATTGCTTCTTTTTCTTTTGAAAAAGTACGAAGAAAAAAACAAAAAATAAATAAATAAAATGCGATCTGTATGATTTTTTATTGAGATGGACTTGAAAATAATCACATTGCAAGTTCCAACAATAGTCTGCCCACCTTCCTTGATACCTTTGCTCCATCGACTTTATGGACTTAATGGAATCACTCGCCTTGCTCGTCACTAAATATACCAAGGTTTTCCAGAAATTTGACCAAATGGTTATGCAGAACGTGTCATATTAGTACTCATTCTCTTAAAATTAAAATAATATTCTACCTTATTGTTACCCAAGAAGCTTTTAAGCACAGTAACAAAAGAACACCAAGCAGAAGCTTCATCAGTCATGGCTTTTTGTTATTAATAAGCTTGCGAATTTGAACACCATAAAAAATTCCAGCCTTTAATTTTTCTAAACTTACTTTGGGGAACGATCTACAAATATATTTAAAGCGTTCCCCTTCTTTATGTAGGGCTTTAACAAATTGTTTCATGAGCCTCAGCTTGAGAGCGCACCTTAAGGCGCTATGTCATTTCGACGGTACCAGCGCGTGAAAACATGTTGTTATACAGTACTTTAAAAATTAGAGCCAATTACTAGAAATGTAAATTGGTTCTAAATTCCTTGCTTTAAATGTAATATGAAATCAATAAACATCTTTGGCGATCGAAAAAGAACCCTTTTCTGTTGGCCTGTGTTATTGATATTTTTTTGTGATAATTTTTCTTTTTTTTTCAGATGATTTTGATGACCATCTACTCGTGATTAAATTATCAACATATACGAATATTCCTTACCAAAGAGTTATACGTTTCCCATGATACGAATAGTCAGATTGTTAAATGTATATGGTTTAGATTTTTGATTGCGTCGGAAAGAGAATCTAACGAGAATATGTTACACTTATTTATTGTTTAATTTATCGTGAACTTCATTGTAAATAACTCAAAGTAATTGTTTGATGTTGTTAAATATGTGTATGTTTGTAAGTATACGACATTATCCGTACGTTATTAGCTCTGCACTAATGAAATGGCAAATAAATTTTTTAAAAAATCGTTTATTGTGAATAAACAGACTGACCATTCTTATAATAATTGTATTAAACGTATTAACGAATATAAAGTTGTTTGTGCAATATGTATATAGGTACATAAATATTATGTGTCTAAATAAATTAATTGTAAATTACCTTCTTGCGTTATTATTATCGACTATTTCCGTGACGAAATCGTCGTTTTGATTCTCAATTCCTTTATTTCACTTAGTTTTTAACAATTTGAGGACTACAGATATGACTGTAATGATTAAATGTAAGTAGCAGATAGTTGGGGAAGACTAAATTTTCAATGCCGCTAGACACACTCGCGTTTTGTCGACTTTCGAAGGACCCGGTAAGCAACGCGAATTCCATGTCATGATACAAATAAATAGATTTATTAGTGCTACTTTAGGATCTTCTTCCTTCAATTCAGTAGATGTCAGAAATAGTTTACTGAAATGTTATTCTCGAGTGCGACTGGTGGCAACACCGTGTTCTGCAGTCTCCAAATCTTCTTGGCATAGAAGACAGATTTGATCTTCAGCTTTTACTAGATAGAATAGGTAACATTCTAGAGAAATTCCGCTAGTAACCTAAGGTCCCCTTTGTTGAACAATAGCACTATTTTTGCTGTCTTAGGCGAACCTGTTTCCCAGTACGAGGTCTTCTGATCGACTCCCCCATGTTATAATTACTTGTTTGATGTGGCAATTTTGAAGGCCACAGAAGAGGCTAGAACCGACGAAGAGCATATTTACTGCTTTTCTGACTTGATACTCACTCCCCATTCATGAATCAGACCAGATTCGTATGTGTAGGCTTTGATAGCTTTTAGAACTACCTAACTGTTATTAAATAGTTATGGACCCCTATCTTGGGACCTACTTATTTTGTCTATTTTATTAAGGAAAAGCAAACAAAAACCTTACCAAAATAATATATTAATATCAAGAGAACTTTATATACACGTATCTTATAAAATTGCAGTTGCATCTGTTATATGTAATCAAAATCACTCGGTATTCCAAACTGCTTATCCAAGACCGCATCTTCATAAGCAAACTTATTTTTACACCAGGATTTCACAGAAAAGATATTATCGGTCCACCTATTAGCAGCTTGCTTGACATCCTGAAACGTTCATCCTTAATTAAATTCAATTTACGTAATGAAGAGTTACCTCTAATTGTGCTTGAATTTTCTGTATGATTCTAGGATCATTCTTCTCGTACTCTGCGCATTTCTTAAGCAATTCATCCCGTTCCAGCTCTAGATCTATCAATTGACCCAACAGATCATCACGCTCCTTACTTTCCTCTCGATTTAACTTAGCTTGTTCTAATTCTTTTGTGATTGCTTTTAACTTTTTAGATGTTCCTTCATATTTATTTGTAGTTTCTTCTAATTTTCTTTTACGATTATTAGTAGCTTTACTAAGATTATTTAAGATTTAGATACAAGAATATTTAAGATTTGATTCCCAAAGTACCTGGGAAATGACCAGAAGTACACTGACGTGCCTATTTTGTCGGTATCTACTAGACCATCGTCAACTAAGCTTTGTAAGACGTCTTTGACGGAATTTGCTATAATACCCTTCTCCTTAGGCGCAATTTTTTCCAAATCCTGATAGGTGCTTTATATTTATTGGAATACAAGAATAAAAAAATTATAATGCTTTTGTACCTTTAGCTGGAAGAATTCCTTCTTTTCGTAGAATAACTCTAACATTCTAGTTCTCTTTTCTTCAGCACTTACACCTTTTCTTTTACTCATATTAAATAAGGAATGTTATACTTACACACAATAAAAAAAAATCAAGCTCATATAAGGTTATGTTTCTAGCTCTGCCAAATAATAGCACGTAGTGACATCTGTCGATAATACTTATAACCAGCCATCAAATTGCATAGCAAGAACTAAAACACCTTTTTGTTAGGAAAACATTTCTCAGATGAGGTAGGATGTATCATATCGCAGGGACAATAAATATAAATAAAAATTAACAGAACACATCAGAAAATGCCTAACAATAACCAAAAAATATAATGCTAAGATAGCTTAGCTTCCTCCTGTGAGGCAACAGTGATACAAGGTGGAGATAAAAAATTACTCTCGAAACCACGCTGATGACGCCGGGTAGGCAGAAGCATGTCCGTGTGTTAGTGTAATTTTGTTCTCTCCTTTTGTTTTGAATTATTCCATTAATACCATGAGGAAGCTAAGCTATCTTAGCATTATATTTTTTGATAAATAAAAATGGTCCATTAATTTATATTTTCCGCCCTTTCTGGTTAACTGGTGTGATTTTATGGGTATTAAAGCAGGAATGAACTACTTCGCAACAGTAACAGTTGCTGGCACAGTATCTGTAACCGGAACAATAGTAAAACGAAGGTTACGTAACGAGTATACGAGTGACTATGCTTTGCTTTTTAGATGTATTTTTTTTTATATCATTATTATTGTTGGTGCTGCATATTTTTGTAAATTTAAACTTTAAAGAACAGCACTAATAATAGCTGTTACTGTGACCGGTTATTTATTTAGTTTATTGAATAGTGTCCTATAATTTATATGTACAGTGGTCTGTTTATGTTTTGTCTCCCCCATGCAAGGATTAAATATCGATACTATTTTCCGCATGGTAAGAGGTTCAGCAAATAGAGGCACAGAACCGCGTTTATTGGGAATTAACATCATAAGTGAATCCTCCAATAATCCAAGGGCACGGCTATGAGTGGTAGAAAGTATCTCAAAGGGAAAAATATCACTGTACTTGTATATAGTATTTAAAGCCAAGGAGTTAAATGGCCATCTATTAATAAATAGGGAAAGTACGTGAGTTTTCTGTATTAATGATAAGTAGAAATCTACTACGTAACTTACCTACAGTATATTTAAAATGTCAGTAAATATTCTACCTACCTACAGCTACTACCAACCTTCAACAAGTATAACATGAACATTTTTAAATCAATCAATTTTGTGGGATATTAAATTTTAGGGTGTTAAACGAAGTTGACTAACTAAAAATATTTTCTTTAATTTGAACTTTTAAAGAAAGTAATACTAGAAATCTGGAACAAAACCGTATATTATATTTAAAATACCTACATCATGTCTTATTTATTATCATTATTAAATATAATACGTAATCATGATAAGCAATTTTGTGCATTCAAAAATACACGCAAATTCTGAGCAAATAAATAAATTGCTATTATAGAAGTTTCACGTATATAGTTCCATTTTAAAATTTTGTTACTTTGATCTACAGTTAAATTATTTTTTAACTGCAGATTATATGGTTTGTCAAATGCTTCAAGGTGTATCAATTTGTAGACTGAATCTGCATAATCTACAGTTAGAAAATATTCTTCAAAATATATTTCTTCGCAGTTATATACAGGGGTTTAATAAAGGCGTAAATAACATTTAAGCAAACACCCAATTCGGTTTCTGTGATTAATTTTAATTTAACTTATAGCTGCTTCCGCATAAACATCCTGTATAAAACTGTGCTTTCTTTAGGGAACTTTTATTAATACTTTGTTATTACTTACATCCTCAGTCAACTTAAAGTTCTTATGTTTAATATGTCCAGTATATTTTCTATTTTGAACAAAAGAACGTAAAATATTGGGATATTATTATTAGATGAAACTATACGTATTATGGTAAATATTCCCACAAAATAAAAGGATAAATGTACAGAGAAACAAATGAAGAAGTACTAAAAAAAAAAAAAAAAACAAACACATTCAATAGAGTACTTGGATAATTTGTTCATAAAAACTAATATAATTTAATGAGTTGATTATTATAAAAGACATAAAATGTACGAACGATTTTTCTCCTTTAATTCCAACTGTAACACAACCATATCTTAAATATTCCTTATTAATTTCTGATAATAATAAAAAAATTATAACAAATAATAAGACATTACAGAGATGTTGTGTGAAGTGTTCTGTGTATTTTTTCCTGCTTTGTTTGAAAAGTAAGAAAATCTTTAAAGTGAATTGGCAGATTGAAACTAGATTAAACTTACGTTTACAATTACGATTACTAAAGAAACAATTGCTTTATATTGCGTTCCACGTATAAAACCAGTCTTATTTAAAAATGAAAATTACAAAAAAATAGCTAAACGACCCGCCCAAATAAACAAAATTAGAATGGAAACTAAGAGAATGCCAGCTTGTTATGTAGAAGTAATCTAGATACTCTTCGCAAGCAATAATCGTAAAAAACAAAAAAAAGCAATCGAAATTATCAAAGAGAATCCGAGATACCGTTGCTCCGGATTCTGCCAACTCATTTTAAATACAAGAAAAGAGAAAAGTGGCAATTAACAATTTCTATTATAATAAATTTTTTAAGAGTATGGCGCTAATACAATTTCATTGCAAATATACTTTGAGGAAAAGAAACATCAGATACAAAAGAGAAAATAAGAGATTTTTTTTAATTACAAAATAATAGTCGTATTATTTCTTCCTCTTTTTTCTTGGAATAGGTATAAATTTACAGAACTGCAAGCGAAATAAAATAAATTTAATTTATTTTAACGGCACAATTGTAGATTGTAGATTATTAGATGAAAATGGCCAACAGAAAAACGGACTTTCCTTTTTCTTTACTATTAAAATGCCACATTAAATTTATTTTTTTTTGTTTTATGTCCACCTGGTTAGAAGCTGTATGGTTGATAAGTAGTGGTCCAGTAATAATATATAGCAATGTCACAGAGCAAGGTGGAGGATCAACTCAACTAGTAACAGACTTGGGTCCCCCACGCGCGCGGCCAGGCATTATTTATCAAGTGCGGTATTTGTTTTTACAGCAATCACCACCTGTAAAGAAAAAAATTACATGAATAACAAAATATATGGTGCAGTTTGTACAATAAAATTATTAATTTAATTAATTAAACATTTATCGTTATTTAATGAAATATCTTTGAATATATATTCCACATTACGGGATGCTTTGGTTTTATAGCGATCTCACAAGAAAAAATTGGGCTTAGTGATTTTTTTTTAAAGATTTGGTAACGGCAGCTTTGAAGGTGTCGACTTGTGGGCGAGCACATTGTCGCGGAACAATAGGACACCTTGCGCCATTTAAGAGAATATTTGAGGCGATACGTTAAGCTTGCATAGCATCCTCCTGTCACCGTACTACGCTTATGGAGATAATCAATCGTTAAATTTCCTTAACAATTATTTTTCCTGCAGGAGGGGCGACTTTACACTTCTTGGGAGGACTGCAGCCCTTAATATGCCACTGCATTGATTTGACTCGGGCTCAAAATGACGGAGTCAGGTTAATTTTTATCACAAGTCGATTGATAATTAAATCTAGTTTGTTTCCACAAAGCGTTAAAAATTCTTCACACGCCTCCATCCGAACACGCATTTGGAAAAGAGAAAGCATTCGTGTTCACCTTGCGTCATTCCAAAGTATTCGTGCAGAATTGTGAAAACCGTGGCTTGCAAAACTTTTAATAAAGCTGCTTATTGATGTTCTTTTAATCTTGCATCCAATACCTTATTGTCATTCAGTAGCTTTGAGCGACATCTTTAACCAAGACCCATAGCTTTTGAATTTTAAATGTATTTTCGTGACAGTGGACCTAATTTTTACCAAAATGTTATAACACATAAAATTTGTCCTTGATCTTAAATTATCTCAAAATCTCTAATCAAAACGAAAACCGCATTATTCAATTCAAATATTGATAAAATCACATCTACTAAATCAATCAACTTTTCAATGCGGTTCGGTATGAACTAGATCCCTACATCGATCTCCTTTCCTGGTACTATAAAATTGTCATCAAGATAAACATTGTGGTTATTTGCTGCTGTATTATAAGATGATTTAGGTGCATCTTGCATATCACGAGTGACTCAAAATATGATAAGAATTTCTCGTCAATAAACGATAATTCTTAGAATTTGCCAAGTATTTAAAAATATTTTTAAATAAGAATTTTTAGAGAGGGAGAGGTGACCTTTCTCAATTTTTAACTTAAATTAATTAATAGAAGACGTTATTTGCCATCAATAGATAATAAAATTGTTATATATAAATATGTTCAAATATATTTGACCTTGGACATGACCTGTATATCCATTAAAGTGAAATTAGTTTAGTATGTTACAAATAAAATTGCACTGCGGAATTTAAATTGAGAAAACCTTGAATTTATAATCTGGAGCGCCAATTTTTCTTTGATTAACCCTTTCGCCGCTTTAGACGAATAAATTCGCACGCACACTCAGTGGCGGCGAAAAGTATCTACGCAACGAAAGGGTTAAATGAATTAAACTCATTAAAACAGATGTATGG
This sequence comes from Oryctes borbonicus, assembly GCA_902654985.2. NCBI lineage: Eukaryota > Metazoa > Arthropoda > Insecta > Coleoptera > Scarabaeidae > Oryctes > Oryctes borbonicus. Next base: position 2,177,155 of record LR736871.1, on the reverse strand, counting down.
GTTTCTTACCTCTTCGCCACAAGATTTTAAAACGGTGCATAGAATATCTTTACCAGCTTCGAATTCAGCGCGCAACTGGACACCTACATCACCTTCTGGAATTTTTAAATCCTCACGTAGATCACCGTTATCAGCCATCAGACATAAATAACCATCGTCCGAAATGTCAGTTAATTGATAGTCCTCACGTTTTACATGTGGTACATCCATGTTATGCGTGGATGGACATATATCTTCATATTTCTTACCTAACGTGATGATAAAAATAATAAACTGGATGAAATATGATGCTAATGGTAGAGATTGCGTTTAAAGAATATAGCTATTAGCTTAAGTTAGAAATGCCTCAGATCATACATTTTTATTCTCGAATATATATTAGCGACTAGTTACGAAAGCGCTGGGACAATTATCGAGGTTTTAAAAGCAAATTTCAAGTAATTAAGATATTTTTTTGAATGGATCATGCTGTATAACATATTTAAACATGATTTAATTTTGATTGGATTAAGAAATTTTGCCGATCTTGTATGTATCCTTTAGTGATAGCAGAAAGAAAGCGTTATGCTTTCCATTCAACAACTTGAGTAGCTTCGAGCTACTCAAGCAATGTAGGGAATTAAATATTTGGGTAGCTTGGAGCTGTTGAATGGGTAGCAACAAATAAGTACAAGTTATTTAGCAAAGGAAAAAGAAAACATACCTGTGAATATATCAATGCCTACTAAATGTACTTTGGCATGTCCGTGTTTACCAGTTTTTGAAGTAGACATTTCTACAATCTTACAGGGTCTGGATTTCAACATAACGAATCCGTTCTTACGGAGGGCCGAGCATTGCATAGGAAAAGTTGCAGATGCCCCGGAATCACCAGTCTCAAAGTGGGTGTCTTCAATGTCAGCCATTTTTTTTTTCAAATTAAGTTACTTTATTCTTTGAGCTGGAAGATGAGAAAAAGGAGAAAGACCATTAGTCCTTTGCGAATTTTACGATAACTGTAAATATAAGAAAGTATAAAACATGTCCACGCGGCAGAGTACCAACATGTGGCCTCCTCTTAATGAATCATAATTAGTAACTGTAAATATTTACACCGCACAGTGAAAACTTCGTGTGAATAAATAAAACTGGGGATAAATTAGCGAGTTTATCGCGGGCGAACGCGAAACGATCGCAATTTCGGGGCAAATTCACGGGTATCTCGTTAAATTAACGGCAACATGGCGCGAACACATCGCCGACTCCTGCATTGTCAAAAGTTGCCGATTTCCGATCGCGATTAACGGAACGTCAGGAACGCGATGGTAAAGAAATAATTAAGCGTTTTCCGCGCGGACGTAATTCGGCAATTTTCTGTGTAAAAATTACAATTGCGGGACTATTATAAATATAAATGTACTCACATGTGATCAAGATGGAATCCGTTTTCCAAAAGAGATAAGAGAGCATGCGCAAAGGTGAATGAATCAAATTTTTGTAGTAGCACAACAGCGCCTAGAAAAATACGCGCGTGATTTAAATACGACTTAAATCTAATTTCACGAATATCCCGTCCTTGAAAAAGTATATCGGACTTAATAATGCGCTAATACCGGCATTATTTATCGCGTATTGTTACGGTAATGCAAATTAAATCAATATAAGAACATAATAAAATTTATTTTTAATGGGAGATTTTCTTTTTTCATATAGGAGGTGGCCATTATACTATTGAAACTTTATGAAATTTATGTTTGAAGTTATACAAAGGAAGAGAATTTACTTTATATTCAACAGAATCTAGTATAACAACGATGTTTATATGGAAATAATATTTCTAATAAAATTAAAAAAAAAAACAATAAAAAAAACGGGGCTTTGCCATCTAACTGCCGGCTGAATATATTGAATATTTCTAGAATTGAATTGAAAAATCGATTCTCGACGCTTTACTGTTCCAAATTATAAATTAAATAGCTTAACTATAGGTAATACTTGCCTGTGTGATGTATTTCTCCCTTAAATTAAAAATGAAAACCTAATAATCGTTAACTGAACGGTTTTGTGCGCAATCTTCACGGTTATGTATGTATATCATATGTTACTTTTCTTGACATGACATATCGTTGATAAATTCATGTGTATATGAAGTGATGAAAGTTAAGTTAGTTAAGTTTTGCCGTACATGTTTATTTATTTATTTATTATAATTTTCCCGCAATTATATTCTGCTATATGAATCAGTTCTTGTAAGTAAACTAATAATTCTTATCGATTTAACAACATACGACATTAGTGTGCCCTTTTTTTTTTGCCATTCGCAATTTGTAATATTCTTATTTATCTTAGCTTAGATTATTTACAAATAATGCATTCTCCTGCAATATTCGAACCGGAGATTTCGATGAAATCTCACACATACAAAACCGATCCCGACACTCTACCAGAAGTGAAGAATGAATTCAATTGTGTATGACAGATTTTATCAGTTGATCTGGTCGATTTTGTATTTGATATGCAAATATTCTTCCAGGATCTCCCGATACGAGAGAAGACATCAAAATCGCAGATGTGCAAGATATGTGGAAAAGTTTTATCGTCTCCATCGAGTTATTACGTGCATATGAAAGTTCATTCTGGAAACAAACCGTTTGCATGTACGCAGTGCGAAGCGACATTTTGCCGTAAAGCATATTTAGAAGTAAGTAAAGTTTTATTTTTGTTGATGAGACTGTAGTGAGGAGAGTAATGCACAGGTTCACATGCGAACACATACAGGCGAGAGGCCTTTTCAATGTGAGCACTGCGAGAAGAGATTCACTCAAAAATCAAGTTTAAATACCCACAAACGGAGTCACACCGGAGAAAAGCCTTACGTTTGCGATGTTTGCAGTAAACGATTTTCGGTGAAGAATTATTTAATCGCGCATAGATGGACCCATGTTACCGAGAAAGAGTTGAGATGCGACGAATGCTGTATGGTATTCTCTTCACGAACTCAGTATTTGACACATATACGATCTCATATTAATGACACCACTTACGAGTGCTTTGTATGTGGGAAAACTTTCGTCAAGGAATGCTATTTGATCCGTCACCAGCATAAATTGCATAAGAGGAAGTCGAAACCAGACTTAGCCCCAAAGGAACATCCATTAATGAAGATGGATTAATTTAGTGTTAGTATCTGAGGATTCGGAGATCTTAAATTATTTATTTTTATGTTTTATTTTAGTATTCAGGAAAAAAAAAAGAAATAAGCGTTAGAAGATGAAAGACTCGATGTGTTGTTTTATTGTAGAATGTGTATTAACAAGTTAGGTGCCTGAAATATATAAAATAATCATAAGAAACATTGAAATAAATATACATTAAACAATACTGATTATATTTAAATGTGCATGAATTAAGCTAAGATTCTCTTGTATCACAACATTATTATCACTGTGTAACATAGAAGTAACTAACGTGCAACTATTATCACGGATCATTTTAATTATTTTTAACATTTGATTGTACTATTGATTATAATATTTATGAAGATTTGATTATTTTTAAGTTATTTATATAATAATGCCATGCAATAAAGTAAATGAGCTATTTAGAAAACAATGTTTTTTTATTCTTTTGTTTGATTAAGCTGTAAAGCTTCTCCTACTTTAAAAGTAATTAGTAACTAATCCTGAAAGTTGAATTTATTGAAATTAAGTTTGTTGTTGAGGTAAGTTTCGTTGAACGTACCTAGGACAACAAATCAAATTTTAAGTGACTATACTTTTGAAATTAACAAGTTTTCGCATGCATATCTTCCTGTATTTCCAAAATTGCTGGGTTATCTAAATAACAAGTAAAATTAACTGGTTTAATTTTACTTGTTATTTATTTTTAATTGGTGTTTTTCAAAATAATTTCGTTTTAATAAGGTGTCAGTATCACCAACCTTTATCAAAAAAAAAAATTTTGCTAAAATATATTGAAAAAAATTCTAATCAAATGAAATCAACGTTGTAAAAAAGGGATTACGAATAAAAGAATGATCTATGGGGTAGTTTTTATTTTTACTTCCAACATTATTTATTTTGACGAAACAATTATATACAATACTGCCAACACTAAAATCCGAAGCCGGCTAAACTATTGTTCTTCAGCTACTAAAATTCTTTGGTGGAAAGTGAAATGTTTTATTTTTCTCTATAACATTATGCTCATAAAAATCTAAATTTAATTTAAGTAAATATTTATTACTTAGTACATTTTCATCATATATGACAACATATTGCTTTTTCGCTTAATGTTGGTTGGTTGGTGCACTTTTTCTTAGATTAGTTAGTAATATTAACGTATTTATTTTAAATTTATAATGTTTATCCAGTTCTAAACACAATGAATATCGGTAATTAATTCCATTAATTTCCCATCAAATGTTGAAAACTTACAAAAATAAAATAATACCGATCTAGGGTTCTTTTTGTTACCAACCTTGCACCTTGTTGTCCTGAATGTAACAACACTGTATTGAATAAATTATTTAGGTTGCTTGCTTTTCAAAAGTGAAAGAAAATTGATACATACACAAAAGGAAATTTTAATTGATAACATAAAACAAATGAACAGTAAATTTTAGGGGAATTCTTTTTACCAATATGTTAATATTACTGAGGATTGGTGGGGTGGTAGAAGTTTTGTTCTCTTGATTTCGTGCGTACGAGTAAAGAAAAATAACTTTAGCAACAAGTTTTAATTTAAGAAATCCCAATAAAACATTCAATAAATTAGATGTACTTTTCGATTTGATTAACCAATCACGGATAAATATTTGATATTGGTTGACCAATCAGGAGCTAGAATTATTGGTTGACACGATTGTGAAATAATGGGAATTTTTGCAAAAAATGTGCGGGCAAGTTTAGCTTTGTAGCTATAACATTTGAACAATATCATTTTTCTGTGCATTTCGTTGCTTCAACAATAAACAAAACACGTTAGTCAAAACCGGGAGATTTATATCGGTAATTAGTGGAGGAGGAGAAATGTGGAAAAATCAGGCGATTCAGCAACGCTATGTTTATTGCATTTTTGATAACTCTAAAAGAAGAAGAATGAGACAAAAGAGGTAAGAAACCACCGATTTATATCTTGAATTTGATTTTTTCTGTCGGTAACTTTTAATTAATTAATTAAGCAAGGTTTTTTTTTGCACTTTTCCCTGTATTTACATATTTTTAAAGAAACAGCTGCGCCTTTTTAAATATATCAAAGAAAAAAATCGAAAATTAAGTTTATTTACGCACTGATAAAAATTGAAATTTCTACATTAAATATCCCCACAATTTAGATCCTTATATTTGTACATTTTACGCCCTCGATTGGTTTTTTATAGGTTACCCAGTAGAAAAAAGGTATTCAAATAAAACTAAACAATCAAAACTCATTTTTTTTTTATTTTCATTTACAGTAAATTTTACTTTTGGCAGTGCGTATAGCATACAATATTCAATTGTAACATATGTGACATATACACCTAGCTTTAAAGTATTTCTTGTAAATGTTTTATCAATGTTTTTAGATCCGTACTTTTTTTATTATCATTTATACTTCTATAAATTATTAAACCCGCTAATTTTTTTTATAGTCTTCTTTTATTGAGCCATTTCTTTAAATTCTATATTGTAAATGTATATGTGTATATATTGTATATTATATATACTCGTTCTTTCTTTTTTTATCTTTTAGTTTTAGTTGTTTTTAATACGAATTAATTCAATAAAATCATATTTCACAAAACAGTCTAAAATTTATATTTAAATGTAACATCCTATTTAAACATCGCAATAATTTTTTTTTTTATAACGCATTTCATATTTATATATATATATATAATTTCTCTCGTTTGTTTTTAAATAATATATTTCTTTTATACAAAATCTTCTTTTATGGGTTTCTTGTTTATTTATATATTACATATATGTTGTTTATTTTATTTTTATTATTTTTATCTGTATGTATTCATTTTTTTCCGTTTTGTTTCGGTTTAAATATTCTTTTTTACTTAATCATAAGAAGCATAATAATTTATGTTTTACACGTCAATGTACAATAATGATAATAACACGTTTTACATCATTTTTTTCGCATACATAATACATGGATATCGTTTACTATGAGCGATAACACAGACATGTATTTATAGATACTTATTTCCATCAATAAACCGAAAGGTATGCGCGAACATAAAGAGTAAATGAAACCGAATGGGATCTTTTTGGTTTTTTTGTTGTTTTTCTCGTTTTGGGAACGGTTACAAAAAGCACAATTTATTTTGTTTCCTCGTGGTTCACTAATCTAAACAGTCACCGTACATGTAAATGGGTATCATATAGTCTCTTCTAAATTTTTTTGTCACGTATGCCGAAGTTTGAGAAGAAAGATGAAGGCGAATTAACCGACTTTTAACCATCGGTCAATGGAGTATTCTAATGCAGCTAACCATCTGAAATACAACAAATAATATCAGACAAATAACTTAAAATACACACACATTTTACATTTTGATTTTTGGCTTTTGCGGGTTTTTGTTTTAATTGGATTGGACGAAATTAAATTTCATTCTACGCGTTGATGTTAAAGAGTGGTTTGTTCTGCTCAAAATAATCATTTTATCCGCAAGGGTAGATGAAGTAATACTTTAACAGCAACAATTGTAGTCATAACTGGAAATTCCTTAAATATCCAGTCGTGGAATTGGGCTGTATCAAGGATTTCAAGACGTTGAGCTTTGGATATTTTAAATGCTGATGAGTAAGAAAATGAGCATCCTATGGATATTAGCATATCTGAATTTGAACATATTATGGACATATACTTACCGTTTTCTATCCATATCTGATTCAGTATGAAAGTAAAAATGCTTTTGACTTGGCTCCGGAGCGATGATCTCGAAAGCGTGCTTCTTACTACCTGACGCGGTCTGCTGAACTTTGTACCCGTGTAAACAAGCCACTCCTAGAGCAAAGAACAAATCAAAAATTTAGCCATCACTATCACATTTCTCTTACCGAATGCATTGCGAGAATTAACATCCTGATAAAAATACAAGCACGCGTCTTTTAGAACGCAGTATCTCCTGCTCCACGATTTCCATTGGGTTCCCAACTTCACTAGGTACCCGAAACAATCCGGCTTAGATACCGCGTTTGGGGGAAGAGTCAAATTCCTCCTTGCTTGCTCCAACCAAGCGTCAGCGATTTGACTCTCTTCCACCGCATTCGCGAGGATCTCCAACCATTTGGAGAGGCTTTGCTCATTGTCGGCTGCTAAATGTAACGTTGGTACTCCGATTCTTCCGATGTGAAACCTATGGGTACGCGATTGGACGCCGGGACTGCTATCGTCTTCTCGGCAAATCTCGTAATTATGGAGCATCATAGCGCCAACAGGTTGCTTGTCCTGTAGAATTTGTGTTAAAAGCAGTAATGTATTCGGAAAATTGAAATCTTACGACGTCAGTCTTGTAGTAATACAAGCAATTGTCTTTCTTAAGCGCGAACCATCGTCTGATCCATTTATTTGTCGGGGAACCACTAGCATAACCGCCTAATTTCCATAAATAGCCGCTATATATGGGAACACCGCTGTGGATTGTAGCTGTTGTAGGACTAAGAACACCACAAGTTCTAGCAACCTAAAGAAAGATGAAGAAACAAAAGAATTTAATTTGTGGGGGGTGTTTCAATTTAGTTTTGAATAAACCTATTTTTTTTCTAGCAATTTATTTAAATATTATGAAGTAGAATGTCTTATATTCATTGAAAACGACGTAAATGCCCTTTTTTACGTAAATATTTTTCCGAATTTCATTTATTTTATATTTATTCCCCGACTATAATCGTAAAAAGTATATACTCATATAAATCTATTTTTATACCTTCCATAAACAGTGGGTCAGTACATGTTTATACATGTTGTCACAAACTCCTCTTTTTAAGACCGCCAGAACTAGAAACGTCAGTTAATTAAAAACTAAAAAAATCGTCAATTTGGATAACTGCAAAACCAAAAACTAAAAAAAATAATGACCACCATAATTTTTTTACGATAAATTTAAATCTCGACCATGATCTAATGTCGTATTCATCGTGAAAAACGGCCACGTCATAAACTGGCTAAATTATTTGAATTTTTCGGATCGACTTGCAATAGAAGCGCGTAAACTAAAATAAAAATAAACTCTTACCTCTAAAGTGAGTGTATCGCTGCCTGCATGAGCGATTTTTACTACTTCGGAATGACTTTTATCTAGGACGTTAATACCATTCACAGATAGCACTATGTCACCTACTTCTAGGCCGGAACTTTCGGCTGGAGTATCAGGTTCGATCGCGGAAACTACTACGGGCTTGGAACCGTGGATCCTGAAGCCGAATTCTCCGGATTCACGACGAACTATAACTGTTTTATCACTCTCTGGAACGTGAGCATGTTACTTAATATGAGAAGACGGTTATGGAAGTACTTTAATGCGCTGATAAAATATAAACGATTATTATTTATATTTTATAGTTAGTAAAAAAATCATCTTTTGCTGGATTTATTAAGGAACAAGTTAAACACCACAAGCGAAGCAATTTATTAGTCGCAGTTGTTAGTAAATCTATTTTCTTTCATTGAAAATACAGCTTTACCGTTTGGTTTCAATGACATTAATTTAATGGCTAGATTCTCACGACACCATACTATCAACATCAACTTTAAAAGCTCTTCCAAACTCTTCTTTAACGACTCGTGTTCATCGGGAACTGATTCTGGTGCTATAAAAGAAATTGCATCTGGTTAGACAGCTGGCGGCAGTGGTCTTCAAATGATTTAATGGTTTGGAACAAGTTTCAGCTTCTTCCTTCAAATGAGAGCTTGTGAAAAATAGTGACGTAAACAGTACAGAGGATGTCTCGTGCTATTGAATTATTTTTTTTATTTGATACTTCCGGTTATACCGGAAATATCTGTCAACTTTGTTATTTTAAATAGAACGCCAGTATATTACCAAGTTTTCAGAATTTTTCAATGCATAGTCTTTCGTATATCGGCGCCGATCGTAGAACATCCTGTATATACACTTGTTCTAATGTTTCTGCAATAATGATACTCAAAAAAAATCGACAATTCTTCAAAATAATCGTCAATACAAGTTCAAGGATTGGCAGTAATTGCAATACTTGAAATTCGAAACAAATATTTGGAAACCTTTGGTCTAGTTGCATATACAAAGTGTTCCTTTTGTCTAGCGTCTGTAGCTTATGATACGCTACATGGAATACATACACTGCTAAAAAATTGCGGATATTTGAAAAAAAATTGTTCGGTCGAATGTTTTTCAAAATGTGGTTAGTAGAGCATGGAATCGCTATAAAAATATATGAAATGCAGAATACATTCATGGTGGAGGAAGAAAAATGGCTATAACCGCTGCTAAAGATAGTTTTTTAATCCTTACTGAACGAAGTAACCCTACTTTCGCAGGATCTAAATTAATAGCTTCTTCCGGTAAGTTACAGAAAGAATAATTTCTGGCCAAACAGTAAGGAATAGGTTACATAGTCGCAATCTAAGGGCAAGAAGATTCGCTACTTACCCACGATTAACTAGGAAGCAGCGAGCACTAATAACTCGTTAGGCTATTGAACAAGGAAACTGGGACCTACAGAAAGATGAAGATGCCTTTTCACTGATGAGTCCAGAATTCGCTTGTATAATTCCGATGGTTAAATTCTGGTGTGCAGGACGGTTTAATGAATACCTCAGCAGTCACCCAGCTTCTCATTTCGGCGGGGGATTAGTTTGCGTTTGGAGAGGCGTTTGTTTTGATGGGCGTACAGATCTGTTTGTCCTAATTAATGGGATCAGGGTATCGGTAAGGTATCGTGACATGGTCCCAATTGCTGTCGCCATTGGCGAAAATCGACTTCACCGCACCATGATATCAAACGACTGCGTAGAATACGCGGTATCGATGGATTGGCCCGCTGGGCTGAAATGTCAAGACAATTTAACCGGCTAATACAGGCACTCCTGACATTATAGCAACTTGCCAATGTTTTGCGAGATATTTGGCAAGAACATTCCTCAGCCTTTCATTAACAATTTAATTTGAAAGAATGCAATATTAAACTGGGGTATTAAAATTATATTACTGGAAGTACCGCTTCTATAAACAGGCAGAATCTAAAATAAATTTTACGTTTCTATACCTAGCGTTCTTGTTTTATTTTTTACAGTTCACATAATAAATAAGATTAATTTAAATTAAGAATTTATTACGAATAAACAAATTATCCACTTCAATTTTTGAGCAGCGTACGATCCAATATAGCCCAAAATATATTTTAACTGCATTTTTTTTTTCGTAAAATCTCGTTCCGAAGTAAATTGCAATTATGTGAAAACTCGAAGAAGCGAAATGGTATCTATTTTTAAACCCTAAATATACCACTTGAAAAGCACGTGGGACATCTACGGTTTGCTAACCTTAAATTAAGTACGTGATATAGAAAGTAATAAATTAAGCAGACAAATTAATAAATCTAAGCTCACCTAGCACCATCATAAAACGATATCTTTTTCAACACTCTTCGACAAAACCAATAAACACCAATTCAACACACACAGAAAAACACTGGCTAACTCTTCAATCTCGGCTGCAATTCTACGCGATAGCGAAGACGCTCTGGGAATGTATGCGAATGGTTCTGAAGAATACTGGAGGATTTTATTTTTTCAGCGGTCGCGCGAGTTATTTCAGTAACGCCGCTCTAAAGTAATCTAAGTTTAGATCGGGACGTCACCGCGGTATGAATTAATAAAATGTATTCCCCGCCGAAACGCAAGAAGTAGAGAGAGCTGCGAGGAGACGAGCGAAATTGGAAATTGGTCGAATTATCGATGCACTTTCTGAGACCATGCGTTGTTATTAGCACACTTTCTTTCTGTACGCATTCATCTCTCATTGTGGATTTTTTCGCCTCGATCTTTGCGAATGGTAAAGTATGTAAGTAGTTCGTGAATGCGTTTCACGTATTATGCTTTGCTTTTTTTTTATTGTATTTCCATTAGAGACTTATTTCGTTTTAAATAATAAAGAAAGAAGAAAATTAATCGAACATCTGTTACCCGACGGAATATAGAAATTAGGTTGAATATTTCTAGACCAGCGGTCGCCAACCGGTGGTTCATGAGAAAATTTGGCAGTTCGTAGGGACGTTTTATCAATTTAACGCATACAGAGTGTATTGTAAATTATGCCACAAATGATTAGATGTATTTTATCATCCACATAACTTATTGAATCGAATTTCTAACTGGGAGAACTATTATCGGGCCATAAATCAAGCGAACGAAATGGTATTATTCATAATTCCTAATTGTGTAGAGATTTTGGTTCGTTTACAGAAACAAACTCTGGCACAGAAACGGCTGCATCGGATTATTTTGCTGTATTGCCGACTAATCTGATCTAAGATGCAGAACTGGCGCTCAGATCATCGTCCAGAACAACTCCCAAAATTTTAGCTAAACATGTGTCAGCCTTTTAAACATTGTATGCTGCAAAATGTAAGATCAACGTCGAGGGGAATTCTGCGAATGCTTTTTAGTTCATTTTTGGGCTTTAGGAAACCTGCACGTGTTAAGAGAACGAAATTTTTAAGATCTTTGGAGTTTATGTGGAGTTTAAATGGAATGAATTTGTCCGCTAATCATTACATCTTCGACCAAAAGAAGACATTGCGTATCAAATCTCCATTTAACATGCAGCTGTTGTAAAAGGTAACATCATTGACAGAGTAGGGAGAACCTTGAATGAACCAGCTGCAAGATCTATTCAACGTCCTTCCTCCTCAGGCATTGGTTAGTTAAACTTGCGTACATCGGCCAAATACTTTCTCCTTATTATATCAGCTCAAAATGTTTTGCAAAGACAAAAAGCTAGAGCAAGAAGAACCAACTAAGGAACCAATGTGATTATCCTAAAAAAAATTCTGACCATACTTAGATCTATCGTGAAATAAGGGACGTTGCTCCTAAACGGATAAGGGATTGCTTGGTTTAAAGACTTAAAGTAACTGAATTCGAAAGTAAAGCATTTCAATGACAGAGAGGGTCCTTTAGGGTTTAATATTTGGTCCGTTTCTGTTTATTTTGTACATCGATGATTTTGCAGATCATACGTTAGTTAGTGTTGCAGGAATCGGCAGTAAAGAAAATTAATTGTAATGGTTAAAGTTAAATAAATCAACACTAGACATGTACCCCCAAAATTAATGCCATGATAATTAGCAATAAGCTTTCCAATGCGGCATATCGTAATGTTGTTAAGAACAAAGTATCTGGGTACAGTTCTAGATAATAAATTATCATTTAAAAATCATGATTTCCATTTTTACAACAAAGGGTAGATTATTCTCATTTTTTTTTACTGCTTCATGCGGCTTCACAACTGTTTTCTACGAATAACAGATGCAATTTTTCAAATAGGTAATGTTCAAAAATAACATAATAAGTTTGCAAACACAAGTGCTCCCTACGCAATACGTTCCGCCGTCGATATCTGTAAATAGATTTTTGCTTTAAAGACGATCACTTCCACAGACACTCGTTCCAAGTTTGTTTGCATTTGTAAATGTACATGGAAAAGGCATTTATTTATTTATCTTTATAGCTCATGTATGTGCGTAATTTCCGCCATTACGTCCTACGTAAACAATCTATTCCATTCATTGGAATCCGTTTTGTAAAATTAGAACGTGGCCTTACCGAATGATTTGGACGCCTGTCGTTTGTACATCTCGAGGCAGGACTTCCTGTGCACCATCCGATGCGTGACCGCTTGGTACCGCTTACGAAATTCGTGCTCCGATTCCGTACTTTCGATGCTGGAAATGGAATCGCGACGAGGGGCGTCGTCATCTGTTGACGACAAAATCTGCTTGAGCATTCTTGATATCTACAGCTTTCTTAAATCGTTTAGAATGAATAAATACGATTGAAAGAAAATTGAATGATGTATTATGTATAAAGTTGGGCGGGGTAATAAGGCCGAACAGGTAATAAGACCAAACGCTTCTTCCATTTAATTTGGTTGTTTATGTCTTCCGGCCTTATTACCTGTCTTCAATATATGCTTACAATCTGCCTGGTTTGGCAATAAGGCCAGGTGGCAAGTTCTATAACGAGAAGCACTGGTGGTTATGTGTATCACTAGAGCTTCGCGTGATAGTGTTAACTGTGCATCACTGGGGATTCACTCGACCTACTCGAGTGCAGTGATTGAGAATGTTTTAATAGGAAAATATCGAGACGTCAAAAGGATGTGAAGGTCCACGTATTTTATGAAAAAGTAAATATTGAATCGTTATATGCTTACGCCTTTACCTGTAGACGACTCTGGCCTGGACCAGGTATGTATCTCCTCCTGATCGCCGATATATATCCAGTATCCTTCTGAGTAAGGCACATTGTAAACACCCAAATCGTCTTCGTCTTCGGGAGCACCAGGAAGGACACTTGGGCTGGAATCGGTGGCTCTCAGACCTTCCACACCTGCGTCCGTGGATCGCGCCATCGGCCGCAGCTTTCCTCGGTTCGACTCGGATTTTTCGCCTCGCTCTTCTGACTTGACGTGCGAACCATCGAAGCGACGAACGACAATGCGAGGGACGGATGAAATTAATACGAATCGCGTTGCTAATTTTCCGTTGCGAACGAGATTCTAAACTATTCGTACCTTACCTTTGCCCGAACGTCTGATCTGTATTTGAAATGGCGGCGTTCCGCCTGGCACCGTTCTTCGGAACGAAATCGCTTCTCCAGCTTCTTGTAGAGTCTGCCGGTGGCGTGCTTCTGTCGTGGCGAATCTTCGAATCCGGCAGGAGGCTGGACTATGTCCGGCTGTAGACCATTACTACTTAAGCTTTTTTCGTGATCGTCGGTTGTTACTATATCGACTTCTTTGCCGCAATGCAAGCAATGTACTTGATGGTCAATCGCCGCTGCATGGCTACTGGGATCGCTGTAGAAGACGCTATCGCTACCAGGACTTACGGAACGTAAAGATTCTGCGCTTAATGCTTTTAAACGTGCAGTATCTGGACTGCTTTTTGGACTTCGTCTTCGCTTCGTTGGAGATCCGGAAGGACTGCGAGATTTTGCATATACGAAATATTAGTGAATGGATCTTGTACATCGTTTCTTGGTTATTTGGCAGGTTCATGGTTAATTAAATTTAATAAAAATGTTGCTAGAAATAGAAAATAGATATCATACCTTTGAGGATGCAACTTTTTCTTAGCACCATAACTACTTTCATCATCTTCAGTTTTGATTTGTGCTGACGATTTCCTTCTAGACAAGCTTCCAGGTAAACTCGAAGACTTCTCTTCAACATTACTATTTCTACGTCTAGTTTTAGATCCAGTAGGAGATCTAGGCGCAGATTTTCTTCTACTATTATCCCTCAACTTCTTCGACTTCCTCGGAGAAGTCTGTTCACCTTTTTTCTCGCCGCAAACTCCGCTGCTGGATTCATCTGAAGTAGCGGCCAACTTTCCTTCTTCGTGGGTGCTCTGTATCCATTCCTCGGGTGTTCTAATGCTTTGCGGAGATTTCTTGGTGTACTGCACTTTTTTATGGTTCTGCATGGGGCTGCGCGTTCTTACTTTGCCGCGTTTCAATTTGACGTCGCCCAGTTTGATCGAATCGCGCGATGGGGATAATTTTCGGCCATGTTTCTGGATGAATTTCGTTTTTCCGCTGGATATCGTAGCGCTGCTCTCTGATTTGCTCACTTCGAGAGTGTAAGGACGTTTCTTCCGCTTGACCTCCTCTTCCCGGCGGTAATCGACCTTGTCGGATTTCGAAGACTTCCACGTTGCACTAGAAAAAGTTTGGTTAAAGTCTGTTGAAGGCTATACAGAAGACACGTCTTAATTTTGATGGATTTTAGAGCGTTTTGATTGACTCCAATTACACTTACTCGTCTTCCAACGGTGATTCATAATACCCAGAGGAGGAATAATGAACGCTACGATCATCCTCGGATAGCGACGCTTTCTGCTTTATAGCAGGCACTGACGGTTTTTGAGGCAGCTCTGGACAGGACCCGTTGAGACTGTAGCTACCCGACGACGAACTACTTCCGGTGGGTGATGATCGTCCAGTGTGAACTTCAGGCACTGGTGTCGTAGCCATATCGCTGGTTTCTTCGGGAATAGGCGGCGGTGAGTAAGACGGTACCACCATATCTTCGCTGAGATAGTCTACCTTGGAGCCGCTATACATCGACGAGGCGCTTTCGAATGAACTACCTTCCGGTGCAGTGTGGGAACGATGTTTATCAGAATTGCCCTGTAGAAAGAACACATTAGACACTTGACAATTTTTTTGGAACACCGAAAGAGGAGTACTTTAGTTGAATTGCTCTTCCTCGAGCTATCGGTTCCGGAATTCGCTGTGATATAATCATCTGTCGTTGTAGTACTTTCAGATATATCCGTATTAGTTCTCCCGGAATCCGTTCTCGCTAGCAATAAATCCGGAACGACCGCAGGCAGTGGAGATTCCGAAGGTGGTTCTGGCGTTCTTCGTTTCCACGCCGGAGATCGAGCTCTTCTTGGCGTCAAATATTGTTGTTTCGAGTTCATATCCTGCTGATACATTGGCAAGCTAGGAACTTCCATTCTAGGCGAAGAAGGACTTTGAATCTGTAAAAATATTCAATCACGTTCGCTGCGACTTGTAAATGGTAAATGGTAAATGGTCTGGTAGTACCTGAATTTGTTCGGGTAACTCTTCGTCTAGGGCTTCGGTATCCATTGAAGATCGTTGCTGATGCTGCAAGAGTAGCAGATGTTTTCGTCTGGAAGACGGCGTTAATAGGCTGATCGAACCGGGAGAGGTTGCTGTTAGCGATGTCATCTCGGAGCTGCTTAATGCTGTACCGTTTTCTGTACCGGAATCAGCTTGGAGTACGGTTGCTTGAGATTCATTCCATATACCGTCGGAATGATCTCTGTAAACAAATATTTTTATTTTAGAGCAAATAACGTTGGCGGTTTATTGTTACAACTGTGGAAAGTATAACCTTAGCCTGAGTTCTTAGGTCTATCCAAATAAAGAGAGATTTCAAAGTAAAGGTCCATTTACGCTACCTATTTTCTCACGTGTTTTCATTAACTTTTCTTGAAAAGTCATGTCGAATACAATATCAAGAAAGTGTAAAAATATGTGAAACAAACGTGTGACATTAACGACGGACATTGGCAGTGCGCGGTTACAAATAAATTATTTTACATTAAATGTGAATATATTAAACTGTAACTGTACCTTATATCGTTGGCTAAAGAATCACTAGAAGCAAATGGTGATAGCTTCCTATCTGGCAATAAACACAAGGACGGCACTACGCTCTCATCTATGGGAGACAACTCTTCAGCTATCCTAGGCGGGATACCTCTTTCCATCTCTTGGTCACTTGCAGAAGAACCGTTTCTCATATACATCTTATTATAGATGAAATTCTCGTGGAATTCATCATCTAAAGAATCCTGCGGCATCAACGAGTTACCTTCGATCGACTCGTCGATCGAGGAGAAGATATGGTCGCTTAGATCTTTGAAGATGCCTTCATGTCTTATCGGCTCATTTTTGAAATAGGGTATATAATTAATGGGTTCCTCTTCGGTGGTCATATCTTCGTGACTAAAGGATGTTAGAGGTTTCTCAGGGACCATCCCGTTCTCTCCTCGCATCGCTTTCCTTTGATCGAGTAGAATTTCACCATCAGAAGAGGTTTTCATGAGGGGTTTCTTCGCTAAACGTTGTGAATGCGTTATCGGCTTGAAATCGATGAAGATCTCTTTTTGGCACTTGGATTCTGATTCTTCGGATTCGTGGTCGGACTTGGTGACTGACGATGAGTCGCTGGGTGGACAAGGAGCTGCTTCTGGAGGTACGGTTGGCGGGGATATAGCTAGATATGGCGATCGAGGAGGTTCGTCCGATTGGGTACGTTGCAGTGGTTCGTGTTCGTGATCGTTTATACGTGCTTCAGGGCAGTAGGTAACGGTGAAACGGCCTGCTTCCGAATAAGATTTCATGAGTTTTCTTCCGTTGATAAGCATCCCGTTGGTTTGAGCGCCTTGTGATACCATTTTTACCTGAAATACAATAAATTCGCCAAGTTTCTATTGATTGAGATCAAAATGTTTTACCCTGTGTATAGTTCTTGGGCTCAAATTTAATTGATTCGGTGGTAAAGGCTTACGCCCGAGGCACGCTTCCGTCTGCGTCGCCTGGGTTTTCATTGGTGCTTTTTTGATTTTCTCTAAAACTAAGTGGTTGTCGGATGGCTCCGGTTGTCGGGTAATCGGTACGGGTATCGGTGATTTTCGGATATCGATGAGACGTTCTTGGCTTCTCGACATCTTCGAAATATGCGTAGATGGGGAGCCCAGCGAAACACTAGCGTCGTCGAAGGAGGTAAGCGTATGGGATCGAGCGAAACTAACATGCTTTGGCCTGTAAATTTGCATTTGTTATTACTATTTTATGTGAAAATTGCGATTACATAATTTATGGTAAATCAAAAAGTTTGTATCAAACGGAATACTTTGACATATTATATTGACTGAAGATTTGGGAATGAAAAAGTTAACCGTGCGTTGGATGTGCTCAGAACCAAAATGCATTCGAAAGAGCATTTTTAAAGCTCCGCTGAAGCAGTTTCAAGTGAAATAAGTCGGGGTTTTGCCGTCGATCAATAACTGTAGATGAAGCTTGGATACATTGATACGCTCCTGAAGGCAAGGCAGAGTCGAAATAGTGCTTTGCAAAGGGTGAATCTGCTCAGAAAGAGACGAAGAAGTTCCATGGGCTAAGAAAGTGATGGAGACTGTATTTTGGGATAATCATGGAGTTGTGTTAATCGATTTTCTTGATGAAGGATAACGAGGCTGTACTGTACATCATTATTTGACAAGCTGAAGGCGAAAATTGTGGAATGGGTTCCGCTAATAAAAATTCATGAATTGGGGACGTTTGTTAATTGGATCATATTTTCGAGAAATGTAAGAATTTATTAATACATACAATCGATTGTTGGTTGATGTTTTTTTTATTATTTTTTTTAATACACCACTTTTTGAAGTCACAAGGTGTTTTATATTGTCTTGTATATTTTTCAGGAATAAGTTGCGAAACTGTTGTTTTTTCTTATTTTTGACCTTAAATTCTTAATTTAAACCCCTTTAGGGTACCTGGGCCTCGAGAAAGAAGGAAGAGGAGACAAAGTTTTTATCTTGCAACGATTTATCGTAGTTTCAAGGAAAAGAAACTTTTTGTTTTCTTCACCAAAGACCTAAAAACCTATTGAAAATAAAACACTGCAAACTTATCAATATCTAAAGACATGTTAGTATATCGAAGATAATATTAGTTTCACACAAATTAATTTACCTTTACGCTTACTCACATACATAATATTTAGGGTATGTACACAGATTCATATACATACGTTCGTACATAAATTTAATGTCTCCCATATATTCCCGTTTGACGAAATCATTAATCAAAGTCAGCAGAACCTTCGCTTACAGAGCACTACGACCACGAACGTTGTAGTCGAGATGGTCCACTCATAATTCAATGATGACATGTCATCTAACGTCATCATGCGCTGATTTTCGACATCCTGGAATCTATTTACTTCTGAACGTACATATATGCATATAAATGGGGAATGTGCATGTATACTCAGAAACGTGCAGAGATGTAAATTCGCTTTTGCGGAGGTATCTGCCGCAGACGACGATTCCTAACACAATTTATCACATGCCCGAGGTTTGTGTATTGGACAGAATGCGGGCATCCGTTGATATACAATGGTACGCATGTGTTATCGAACATCGGATTACTTTCCAGTAGTGGGTTAAGGGGTTACTTGGTGTTTTAAATGCATTTCTTATAATTTCCTTAGAACCGAGTGAAATTTAGCAGGGCGTCTTGAGAGTGATATCGTTTCTTTTTTTTTCTAATTTTTTCGTCTAAAACCGGCCCCCAGAATTCATAGTGCATAATTGAAAGAAAAGCCTTTGATGCCCGGAACCAATATCGATCTCTTCGTTCAGTAATTTGCTAGTTACAGTAGAAGGTTTTTCCCTCGACCTCTCCTGTATTCACCGAGAATGTTGTAAAAAGATGTGCGTTGTTTTTTGAGAGAACAAGTTGGCTTTTGACGATGAATTTACTTTAAAGTTCATCAAGATTGGATAATAACTAAAAGAATTATAGTGTTCCAGTGTTTACGTCTGAGTTAGAAAGCAAGAACTTTTTTTTCTAAATTTGAAGTAAGTACGCTAACTGTTCGATCGCAGCAAAAGTTCTACAAGTTTCCTAATTCAATCGACAGATTGTAAACCTTTGTTATTTACAGGCAAAAGCCAGTTTAAAGGCAGCTCTATGTTCTTATATTAACTTTAGTTAGGTGCCTGCGAGATATGTCAAATTACAGACTTCGTAATTGAATCACAAACCCGGAAGAGACGATTCCAGAGTTAGTTACGACATAGAGCGATAAACTAGCTAGCGAATCGAATCAATCTTATTTAGTAGCATCAACCGGGTGCACTAACTGCGTTCTCGTCTCCCTCCCTCGGAAGATGAAGACTTCATCTCCACCTTTATAGGTTAGCAAGGTAACGAAGCGTCTCCTTAAGCACCTTAATGAAAACCGTTTAATAACCTTTGAGCTGGAGGCGGCGGCGGCGGTAACCCCAAATGGGCCGGACAGGAGTCCAACACCGATCTGGGTCGTTCCATTCGCACCGATTCGTCATCCGAAGGCATCCAAGTGTACTTGGCGGGATCGATATGGACTTTCCGGCGGAAGTACGAGTTGCTGGTGAGTTCTTCGTCGCGATAGATGTCGGGCGGATGGGGAATCCAAGGATACCTGAAAGAGAGGAGGACAAAGCTATTATCTGCTTGCTAAAATTAGCTTCGTAATTGAAACGAAATAGTCACTAAATACGCGATAAATGTGGAGATAATTAAGGATAAGTTTCCAACGTCGTTGTGGGTTGTTTCTCCGATCATTACTATTGCGTGATTTCAGCGATAATGTCTCCAAATTCTCGAAGAGGGTTTATTTTTTTGAGAATATTTTTGAAGTTTTTGGGTTCGTTTTTAAGTACTTTACACAAGTTACACAGATAAACATTTCTCGGAGTAAAAGGGGACAGTAATAAAATTTTCGGTAATACCTCGCAATTTAGCTACAGTCCTCTATATAAATAAGTGTTGAAGTAAAATTTCAAGAAACGGGATAAGTTCTAATCCACAGAGGATAACAATGTGGAGAAAAAATTGTATCACCGAAACGGGGTAACATTCACACCGGAACGGTGAATTTTTCATTACGGAAGATAAAATTTACCAATTTCGGCGAACGCTATAAATACTCTGCGTCATAATAACAAGTTTTAATTTTTGAATTTTCTCCAATTCCACGGCACACGAAAATCTGCACAATATTTTACGTGAATGCAGCAAGTTTCTAAACATTCATTAACTTCCACATTAAACGCGTTTTGTCCTCCGAAACCTCATATAGCACGCTCGGAATATACGCTAAATAAACCCCTTGACGAACTCGCTTCGCCATGAGCTGCACGAAATTGCAATTAAGAAGAGGCTTCCGAGAGAAATATTACGATCGCGCAGGAGAATAAATGGGGAGGGCTCGATGCTTGAGCTTCCCCAAAGCTGGCACGTCCAGCGCCTTCAAAAGGGAAGAGTATATACGAACTCGTTCACCTTAAACGGTCGACAACGTCATACACCATAGCGCACATACAGCCGACATTGTTCAATTTTATTTTACGAGAGCTGTCGGGTCTTCAAATAAAATCTGCCATTGTCTGCCGGTCGTGCGCCCTTAAAACAACTCCGTAAAGCGCGATACAGCGGCTAACTGCCGATGAGGAGCCGGAATAAAATGGCTTTTTATCGTTCCGACGTTTTATACGGTCGAGAATCAGAAGAAGATTTCAATGTTCGTTGTCGATGAAACGATAGCAGCTACGTGAAATCAAGAAATGTAGAATAAGATGTGATATCGTCGGATTTCGAAACCAGTGAAATAGATATAGTGCTACAAGTTATAGTTTTTTCTTTGCTGTCGAAAATCAACGTTTTCGACTAATTGTCCAATAAATCGTCGCGAGGTTAATACGATAAACCTTTAATGCTTTATACATTTGAAAACTCTGGCAAAATATCCACTTCGTGAAGTATTATTGTGACATTGTTTACAAACACTTGCAATAGCTTGAATTAATGTTATTACCCTGAATATATTTCAACTGGGCTGAGTTGTAAATAAAGGTGCCAATATTCATTCCCAACAAACGAATCCATACAGCGAAGTTGTAAGTTACAAAACCAGCTTGAATTAGCGATTGCCATTTTGAAATTCGTCGTCTGGGAATTACCCGAGTTAAGATACTAAGATATACTACCTCTAACTCACATACGGGTTTGAGTGGCAATAAAACGTAATCATAAAAATATGAATATTCCTTCGGTTCTCCCTTTACTTTACGTTCCGAGAAAGCATTCTGGCGGAATATTCCAACCGGCCGTCTTCTCGAAGTACGAAACTCGATGATAAAGAGCCTCCGTATTAATTCGTTACGATATCGAGAGCGTCCCGAGGAGGTGCCTATAAGTACGTAGGTCGGTTCCCGACATTCGAGGAACTTGAATTAGAGGAGCGGAACGTTGGCGAAGGGGTGCAACGACCGTCTTGGGAACGGGAAAGGGGGGAAAATATCGAACGCTATTACTCGGCAATGCTATATTGAATAGTAAAGGAGGTGCGTGGTTTGAAGTTCGGGTAGCCGACAATGGCTTGAACCACTCTACCGTGGCAATTCGATGCATCATTAAACACGCCGTAGGACCGCAATTTAGAAACAATTTTGGATTAAGGGATTCCTCCCAAAAATTAATGTGTATTTAGGTGAAAGGGAGACACGTGGGTAACATAGTTTCTAGATCGTACGTTTCGCTTGTCCGCATTATTTCGCGCTTTCAAATTTAATCTAATCGAGTTCTGTCTTTTATACTTTCAGAAAATTGTTTTTTTTTTTAGAATCCTCGAAACGGTCGTTTGGAGTCATTTTGTTATCCTCATAAATTTTTGAACGCAAAGTAATGTTCCCGGCGGTGTTGCGACAAATCACTAGTAAAGAAGAATGTTATTATTTGCGTATGGATTTTATTTCTAATAACCTTGGCTTTTTTTTTTTTTTAATTCCATTCAATTTATTATATTTTTTTACCAGTAAAAAATAAGATGCACTATGGCGTTATAAATTAATAGCTTATAAATTGAATGTAAAAATCTTCAATTAGATTACTGCATTTAAGCGTAAATAAAATCTAAAACATATTTTTCGCAGCGCACGCTCCAGTTCAAATTGTATTTTTAATTAAACATTTACCGAATTTCGAATCCAACAAGCCGTCCACGAGTAAAACGGGTTACCAGGAAATTAATGCAGCGCCATTTATGGCAGCTCGCGAAAAAAACTCCATCGACGCCGCGTCGCGTTATTAACGGATGAACCGGTAGCCCACTTCTTTTTTATCCGCGCTCTATCTATCGGATTATGAAAATTAAATTTATAAATTGTTAAAAACATCGAAGCCGGACGAGGGAGAAGGACACAGTTAGTTCGTTCTGCTCTTTTTTCGCCCTCTAGGTTGTCGAAATATGAAATATTAAGCGGGAATATATTGACAGATCCTCTTTGTTTCCGCTTTTAAACTTAAACGCTTGCGCCCGGGCTAATTCAATCTGACTGCACGCTGATTAAGATCTAAAAAATTCATAGGGATTTACTTTACGAAATCCGGTAATCTATTGTGAAATTCTACCGGCACGGAAGCACTTCCCACGCCTTTCCCTTTTTTTTTCATAGCTCATTACGTCCCCTCCGCATAGCAAAGCTCCTTTTGGTTCATCTCCTGAAGGCCGAAAGTGGCGAGGGGAGGGATGAAAGCGAGATCGTTGCTTTTCGGAGTGGTAAATTAGTAGCGTAATTTAATTATTAATGATTTACGTGTTTGAGTGCTTCGCACGTCTGATAAAAAAAAAGCCCCCGGGGAAGTTATAAATAAAATATCAACTACCTACTAAGTGTAGGTGGGGTACTCTAAATAAATTATCCCAAAATTTTGAGATGATCCAAGGTGCCGGTTTGAGAGAAATAAATTCGGAGAGTAGAATATGCCTATCAAAGGTTCTTAACGTTGGAAATTAAGTGCAGACTTGACGTTGTACGTTGTCAGTTGACGGCGACTTACTTACTTACTTTGAGCTTAAAGCAAACGTATTTCAAGGAGCAAGTAGAATAAACAAGATTATTTAGAATATTATTAGACATGTTACTTCCGGTTTTACCGGAAGATGCTTTCGAATCATCCCATTCACAAAAGCAAAGTAATAAAATATTTTATATTAAGATAAAAATTTGACTCTCCACACTCCGACATTTTCATTACTAATTGTTCTTTGTGCTAACCACGGGGTTCTGCACGTACACGAAGTACAAAGTGCCGCCTCGTTCTTCCGCATCTTTCACCGTTTTAACTCTAGTGGAAAATGTTTCCAAGCCCGAGGAAACAATTTTAATGAAACTCGTCGCATTCACAGACCTCATAAGACTACGTAAAAACCACTTTCCTCTCCGGCCCGACAAAGCCTTTAAGAGGGCGAAATCGGCCGCTGAAAATTGGAATGGTTTCCCTCTTTAAATTGCATTTCTCAAATAACTTAAATACGTTTAACTTGTCGTCGTGAATTTAACCGCGAGACTACGGTTTCCACAGTAGGACTAATTACTTTCCTCGAGATGTTATCGAAGTCTTCACACTGGGCTACAAAACGTTTCTTAGAATTTGCAAGTTATTCTTTTGGGAAGAGATAGGATAATGAAGGAGAATAATTTGGGTATTTTGAATTTGTTGAGATGTTGTCGGTGAGAATGTTGTGATCAAATACAGCCGGTTAGTTGGCGCTTTTTTTTTAACAAGAAGTGCAAATGAAACAACACAAAATGTAAATTTCAAAATTTTTATGTAGACATCTTTCTTGTTGTTTCAAAAAGCAGCGCCAATCAATCCTGCCATAATTAAGAGATTTCCTGCCGTATAATTATATTAAATAAACTAAAATACAAGTGCTGGTAAAAATGGTTAAAGCTAGCAAATTTGCATAAAAGCTACTCGCAATTCAAGCTTTTTTTATGCAATCAGATGTTTTTATTCCAGCAAACACAAAAACTCCACAGATTCTACCAAAATTATTATCCCCAATTCATGTTTTTGCGATAATAATCCCAAGAAAAATTGTAGGACGCTCGCAAAACCCACACCTACGTTGGAGATTTTTTTTGCCTTTTCTCCTACACCCCAACCTTTTTTCCCAATTAAAATTACATCTATTCGGATACGGATTCGGTGCGTTAACATACCTCGGTCTCCTCGGATACGGAGCATATTCGATCGGATGCCTTTTGTACAAGTCGTGCAGGTTCTCGTCCGATGGGATTTTTTGCCGGACGCAGACGGTTAGCAGGTTGGTCTTGTTGGAGCAGGGCGAATGCTGGTGCGACGAGAGACAGCTGAAAAAGCTCGCCCTGCTCGTCTCCAACGCTCCCAGGCCGCGGTCCGATATACAGTATTGTTCCCTAATATCTTGTTTGTTGTACAATGCGGTCCCTCTGCGACTCCGCGCGTACAATCTGCCCATAGTTTCGTCCTCCGACTCGTAGCTTAACGCCACGTGTTGGATGTCGGCCTGGGAAATGAAACAAAGAGGGGCGATAAAAAAATAATCAAATTAATTGGACACTTAACATGCGTTTCCCAAATAACGACTCAATTAAATTTGGCGTGAAGTATGCTCGCGATATGAGTATTAAAAAAGAATTAAAGGAGTAATATTCACGGTTGCCTAACTACTTCACTGCTTTAACAACCACTACAACTTGATTTAATGGGGTGTACAGGAAATTTGCAATTATTAATGATGGTCTCATACGATTGTTTCATTTCGCCAATTAACCGAATAACGTTGTCTATAAAATTGTTGATTATTTTGCTGTTTATATATGTTTATTGATACGCGTGGAAAATGTTATTAATGGCAAATCGCGCGTTCGTGGCGTTTCTCGTAATTTCTCTATGCTACAGATAGCTTTACAAAAGATAGTCCATAATCGTGGCGGATATGCCTACGTTTAAGGCACAAATTCAATTGCCGAACGACGGTTCCCGAATTAAGAGACATTTGCATGCCCTCGACCGACTACTAACTATCTTGCGGAACGTTTCCTAATTATCCGTTTAACTAATGCTTTTGTACTCCCTTCGATAAGGAAAATTAGAAATAGGGATAATAATAATCTGCGAAACTGTCCGAAATGTACGGTATTCTCTATAATGGCTATAATTAAAGCAATTTAGGGAATTTATTTTGGTAGAATGGACGGTACAGCGTTACGTTAACTTTCGAGCGGAATCGGACATCAAAGCGATAACAATTTGAATGTATTTCCCGCTATGTCAGATACATATGCACATAACAGTATAAAGACTTTAAAATTACGTGCGTATTTTTGAATTTAGGGATAATAGAGTGTCAAGGGAATTGATTTAATTTTGAAACTTTATTTGCATTTCAGCAACGCTTGTTTAATGAAGATCGTAAATCCAATTATAGTGTATTAAGCGTTGATGTAAATACACAAACCTGAACAATATTACTCTTTAATTAAATATATTTTCTCGATTAGTTGCATTGTGAAAGTTGGTAGAACCGTTATTACGTTAGTAGTGACGCCAAGTGCTATAATATCATTTAAAATCGGTGTGCCCTGTATGCTCTATTGTGTGTGTAAATATTTTTAAAATGTGTCGCTTACGCATTTTATATAATAATAACTGAAAAATCATGATTGCCTTCCGAATGTACAGGCTTTACAATGGAAAACTCCAAATTTTAAGTTCTTCAAATTAAAAGAGTGTCCAAAATCCTTTCCATAATTCTGGCATCTTGCTATCATATCGATAATCGGTTGACTTCCTTTTTTTTTAACTTAATCCGAACTTTTCTACCTAATAGTGTAGAAGTGTCACAAACAAACGATTCTCATGCTGCAATTGTTTTTCTATCAACTGTCTCGTTCAAAAGATTGAATCTGTAGCACCTCTACCAAGTTTAAAACAACACTGATCGTCATCGAGGGTATGTTCCGCAGTTGTTCTTAGAGCAATGCGAAATTTTTATTGCCTCAAATAAATTGAGGTGGCCGTGAAGAATTTCCATTATTACCCTACCAACCTGCTGAGGTATGTTCCGATCCTTTAACAACTAGCGGAAGTTTCGCGTGCATGGTTTCCGCCGTCGAAACATTTTAGGCATAGTCCTGGCGTCGGACCTTTGTTTCGCAAATTTTCACTTGGAAGGGTGGCTACGGCGCGTAACTATTGGCGGACGCCGTGAAATTTCCGCTTTTACCTGATGCGGTCCGTGCGTCCGGCGATTGTCAGAATTGCGGTTTAGCGAAGGACGCATACGTTATGTGTTTCGAATTAGGTGCGGTTAGGTTAGGTTAGGTATTGTTGAGTTAACTTCCTTTTAAGTTAATTCAATTTGCGCTTCGATATCGGTCGCGGTTGGAGGTCGAAATGTTTCCGTTTTTGTTCCTTTCGTTTACCTTTACTGCTTTTAACATTATTTAGGGTGTTCGGGGAATTTACATAGAGGGTCATATGTTGTATGGGGAAAATTTATTAGTCAATTTAAGAAAATGTTCGTTTTGCTATTAATTTTTGCTTTAAAGATGGTGTCAAATTATATGCACATCAATCACGTGACTACAGTAAAGCTTTTAATACTGTGAGTCACATTATTCTTTTAAACATATTTGAGGAACTTGGTCTTGATCGACAAGTTATTTATCTTTTAAAAAACTACATTTCCCATAGAAACGAAAGCGAAAGGTTGGGCAACATAATATCTACTCCCAACTCTCAATTATTATTAAATTATTACCATTAAGTCAAACACACAACATGAAGCCTCAACTATCTATAGTCAAATGGAATGGTCGAAAGAATCATTTAAATAGTCAAACATCTAGTTAATAAGTTCACCGTAAATAATTGAGACACTGCGTTACCATTAAGCCGGCGCTGCATGATGCTACGAACTACGCGTCGAACGTTCGAGTCAATGAGTTCGATAATTGGTTTGGTACGGATGTTTCTAGTACACGATATAGTAGATGTTTGATACGATATTTGGTACAAACGTTTGGATGAATTCCATTGCAAAATGCAGTGATGGAATCACTTACGGCAGAACGTTGATGATGCCGGGTAGGCAAAAATATGCCCTCGGCTTAGTGTTTTTTTCCTTTCATTGCTTCTGCAGAGACTGATACTGCCTACCCGGCGTCATCAGCGTGGTTTCGAGAGTATCTTTTATCTCTACCCTCTATCGCTGTTGCCTCACAGTTAATGCCACAACTTTCAAAACGACAAACTCGAGATTTCTTGCCGCCCTTTAGTGCCAAAGAAACGCATGATTCCTGTTCAGGAAGCAGCTACATAAACCGGGTACTATTCCCCAAACCATTCCTCGAGCAGCTCTCTGACTGCTTAACATACGATGGTGGCACAGGTAGCTCTTTGGCAAACCGCACATGTGAATATTTCGACAGGCTTACCATGAAACAATAATACTAAGATAGCTTCCTCATGGTATTGATGGAATAATTCACGGCAAACGCAACCCGTCCAACGTTGGAAGATGTTCGTAGCATCGTATAGCGTCGCCTTTACTCAAACATCACACGACGCCAGAACCAAGCCTATTCTTCCTATCGGAGTTGGCTGCTTATGGGCGGGGAGTATATTTAAGAATCCTCTAATATACGTGTCTGGTGTTAGTTAAGTTTCAATGCTTCCAAGCGAGGAACGAAAACCAACAAGTTTCCCTTTTTAAAGAAGAAGAATATATTTTAAATTTTCATGCTTCTTGATGTTTATCACATACCGTCCACGATTGTATACATCTTAATAAAGCGGCTCTCTCGTTAGGCGAAAAAAAAAAATAAACAAGTATAATTAATTTCCATCTCTGGGATGATGTTTTTAGGCATGGGAGGGAGAAAAAGAGTAAATAAACGGACGAGAATTACCATTTTTTACGCATTTTTCTCATTTTCTCATCAGTTAATATTTCTGCAGGCGCTTTGGAATAATAAATTGCACCCAGTTGTTTTCCTGTTCGCAAAATTGAATTTCGATCCGATATTACACGAGGACCTTTAATTAGGATAATAACTTTTGCGTGTTGTTTTTTGATTATTTCGTTTTTTTTTTTTTATTCCGAATCGATGGCGCATTTCCACGTATTGTATCAAATGAATAAAAAAATGTGAAGCGAGGAGCGCCGGTAATATCGTTGGGTTGGTTAGCGGGTTTGGTCACGCTTGCTTTTGACGTTTACCCCAGTTCGGCGGTTCTAAAATGCGGTAAACCTGCTCTATTACCGCGCGCTGCCTACAATTCTCGTTAAATGCATGTAATTAGTAGGAGGCCGTGCTTGCGTGAGGCTGATTAACTCTTACCTGTGTCGCTGCATCGAAGTGGTTCAGGATAATGCGCGAGTTTCCAAGGTATCCTGCAACAAAGCGGTAATTATTGGATCGAGTGAGCTTTTCTAAACTGGAGCGATAAGTGGAAAATTGCAAATATCGTAATTCGGCGGTAGGAGACATTTCTCCTTCGGTTTGAGACTACAACTTCTAAGTTATATAGTTTTCATTTGATCAAAACCCATATTCTCAAAATAAGCAAAATATGTTCAATCCAATAAAACTCAATTAGGCAAATGATAAATTTACTTCCGTATATCGAAGGCTAAGATTTACTTGGTTTGAAACAGATGTTGTTGCTACAAGAATAACTTCTTCTGCGTGCGTGTTGATTAATCTAAGCTCTTATATCAAGATTGGACGTGAAAAATTCGTCAACCTCATACAATAAGATGGCAACTTAATGTATTTATTCATCTCCAGCTTGCTTTAGATCAACAACATCCATCTCAAATTCCCTATGTCCCCATCATCGATTTTAGCAAACACATGCGTCGACAAACACAATATCTCCAAAGAAAACACTCGAACGCACATGTATAGGGCTCATCTTGTTATCGTAGCATAACAACACACTAACACCGTTGCCGCCGCCGCCGTACAATCACCATCACAATCGCAAAACAAATGTCATACAATACGGCTTAATAAATAATGCATCGCGCCGCTCGCAACAATAAATAATACATTGCACGGCTACACCGTTGACGTCGCGTGGGCGAAAATTTCTTTTGGACGCGTCTCCGTCTGTTCGTCGATTTCCCCGCGACGTTCGCTAGAGTACAATAAGGAGGCGACGACAAGCTTTAAAGCTAGATCGCGAATCGTAACGCGTAAACGGCCTAAATGGATTCTCTATACGAGAAGAGATGATACTATGATGCTGTTATGGAGTGAATCAATACACAAGCCGATGCCGGCGACCGACAGTCAATGTATGTGAGAGTGTGTACGTTGTGTACGCCACGATAGGGCTTCACGGATTGGGTATTGTCGTCCTATATGTGCAACGCGTATTTGATGCTAGCTGGCTCTAGCATCCGATAGTCTGGTCGTGGACCATGCGCGGGGTAATTTTATCACGTTTTCGTTGTATACATGGATCAGCTGAAATATTTGAGATAATCTTTTTCATCCCTTTTGACTTTTCAAACGTTACCGACTATAAGAAAATTGGATTATATCAAGATGTGCTTATATCCTTGCCCAAACGTTGCTGAAAATCTTCCAATATTTAGCAAAATATGCTTTGCTTACGACAAACTCAGCAAGGCAATTATACTAAGGAATAGATAAAGTATGCAATGCTTGAGATTGGTAAATTTAGTTACTGTAATGTTATTATTGTGCGTCTTAAATTCGCTCATATTAGGGTGAGATCGCTAAAAATTCCTTTAAAAACTTAGATTGGGTGGTAAATCTGCCAGGTTGGCAAGAATGGAAGGTACGTTTGAATTTGTCGCAAAATAAAAATTCAATCAGTTTTAGTGTAGTTAACCTAAAACAATGTAATATTATTTCTAAATAAAGTACGTCGTAAAAATGAAATAATTTAAAAGAGAAATAACGTCAGAAGAAAATAACAAGAAGAATTAAAGATGCTGCGATTGTACACTTTAGCACGGTTTCTGCGTAGGGGCTGCTTTTCATTCCTGTAACGTCTACGCATCGTATTTTTGAATAATACGCGCGGAAAAGGAATGAATATCAATTTTCACGGCTCTAGCTTCACTCGTTGTGCCCCATGGGGAGGTTCTTCTTTTCAGTTAAGGTAATACCTTTACGAGGAAAAATAAGGAACCAAACCAAATTGTTTCCAGATGATGTATGGTAAGTGTAGGTACTCCGAAAAAATTGAAGTGTGCTAGATTAGTTGTTTCTGTTAAGACATTATTCAAATATTTAAATTTACTGCGAAAAGTACGTAATTTATTGTGATGACTCAATTTCTTGGGAATATATTCTTTAAACTAAGCCTTCAAAAAGATCCTAGAATAATGCAGCTATTCTATTGGTTTATTTTCAATTTGCGAGCGTTTAGCAACCTCCTTCTTTTTTTGTAATAAAAATGTAATGGAGAATTCTTAAGCGGGCGTGTCTTTTTATTTACATTTCCCGAATACGGCTTAAAATACCAATGTTTCTTTAAAGTGCATAACAACAAAAAAAAAAGGTGTAACTTAAAAACCTCTTAAAGAATTTATGATTGGTGGATATTTAATATTTTTGTCCAGTCAGATACACGCAATAGTATCGTTTGACTATGTACGGCTAACGCAAACACACGCCCGGTTAGAGGAATGTATCGTACCCCACTCTATCTAAATTTCTTTTTAATACAGGAAACTGGGTTCAAGGAATTTTAATAAATGTCGTACTTGCA
The DNA here is from genome assembly GCA_902654985.2 of Oryctes borbonicus. Taxonomy (NCBI): domain Eukaryota; kingdom Metazoa; phylum Arthropoda; class Insecta; order Coleoptera; family Scarabaeidae; genus Oryctes; species Oryctes borbonicus. Next base: position 2,146,015 of record LR736871.1, on the reverse strand, counting down.
CTATATATGCAATAAATGGATTTATTTCTATAAAAAATACGTTTGTTAATGTCTAATAAAAAATCCCTAAAGTTTATTTAGCTTCTCACAAAATTAAGTTAATAAACGCATTGATAAATAAGTTTCAATCTGATAAACGTAATTCATTATTGTAATAAATTTATTACTCAATACAATATTCTTTCAGTTGCTTTAACAGAACGAATAAATTCATCTTTTCAGAGCGTATCTACTTATCTACCTTCATTAAATTTTTCGCTTTTATCAAAAATAAATTCGCGCTCTTCACTGTTTTTTTACCGCTCTCTTCTGAAAGAGAGCAATCGCATTGAAACGTCGACTTCCGTTAATTTGGCGCATTCGTTCATCGAGGATCGTAGAAACTTCCACGGAAATGGGATCGTACCGCACTGAAGCAAAAATCTCATTAATACAAAGAAACGCTTCCGGTTTATTCGGAGCGGCTTCGACTCCAGCTCTGGGACGTTTAAATGTTTAATCACCGTGCGATGGGGCAGGTGAGTCCCAAACGTTTTAGTACTGAACTGGTACTGAATGCTTTCAGCGGGAGCATTAGCACGGTACACGTGGGCGATTGTCGTCGGGTTAAACTTGGGTTGTACATACCTGTAGGTGAGGGAAGAAGACGGGCACGCTTTAGACTTACTTTAGGCAGAATTTAAGTCGAAGGAGGGTGCTTACGTCTGAAGAATAACAATGCTTTTAGAATGTCTATTGATATGCAGAAATGATCGATAAAGTGTTTTGATAGATCTTTATACGTTGTTAAAAATATTATTTAGATATATTTTTGTTTTTTCCAAATTAATTAATTAAATTTACTCTTTCGGCAATGTAAGTTGAAATGAAAAATGAAAAATTAATTTTCAATAATGCAAAATGAAACAAGTGCTTCACGAACTAACGATGACCTAATTGAACTTTTTCAATATGTTAATCATTATTGTTTTGATCTAAGTTTTGATTGAGTTCAAGACTGGACGCTTCTAAATTGTTCATGCGTTTCTGCAAACATTGTGTATTGATCGAACGCTTTGTCTAATTTGCTTTTTGTAAAGTAGGTACCCGAACTCCTCTGTTTTTAATGCTATTGTCCGGTTTTTAGTCTTACATTAATACTTTTTTAATAATCGTAATTTTATGAATGCTTTTTAGCTGGCTTGAGGATGAAAGCTGTGCATGTTTCGAAACTGGTAGCTGTTTATTAAAGTTTTTGTTAGATTTGGACCATTTTTCTCAATTTTACCTAGCTTATCAAAAAATGTACAAAAAGAACAGATGGTGCTTCGTAATTCTATCATAATTTACTGCTGTGTATGAGTATAAATCAACGTTGGCTTCATGATACGTACTTCAACAATGGCAAGGATTTTCACAAATCCATAGCACACAATACACATTATCACGTTATTCGTTGACGGTCTAAATCTAACCTCTTATTCGAAACCGTGGTAGGTACCATTACCTAGAGTACCTCTTCTTTCAAGAACAATTTCTCATCTTCCCGTTCTTTTATTCATTTGTACCCGATGCAGGCACACATCATCGTTTTGTATTGTAAGTATGTACACTGCCGTTCAGTGAAGTTCGGTCATACTTCATTTTCATACTATCATTATTAATACATAAAATTAGAAAAATATTAAGCATACACTCTCTTCTAAGGGATTAAAGCCATAAATTATTATGTAAAGTAGAAATATTGCGACAACCACAATAAAGTCCCTTTTATTATCATTCCAAGAATTTCTCGGAAGTACCGATCTTTTGAAACGGGTCGTTTGGGGATTATTAACGAACAATACATTTAGGAAATATACCGCAGTATCACTCTTGTTTATTTATCACAAGCGTAAAGGTATAAATTTGCTTCGTTTTACTGTTAAACGTGTGTTGGTGTGCATCTGTCGTTTTTGCGCGAAAGTTTTAAGAAAATTTACTTCAAAATGGCACGTGGTAAGCCTACCAGTGTAGAAAAACGTTCACGCATTATTACGCTGTTTGAAGAAGGATATTCGGGGCGACGAATTGCTGAAAAAATAAATATGAGAAGTTCAATAGTAAATTACATCATAAAGCGATATCGGTCAACTGGAACTATAGAAAATCGTGTTCGTCCTGGAACATCTAGGAAAACAACAAAAGCTGAAGATTTGAGAATTGTATTATTAAGCAAACGCAATAGAAAATTAACAGCGCCACAAATAGCAGCCGAAGTCAATCGCGGCCGTGAAGAACAAGTTTTGGCGAGTACGGTAAAACGTCGACTTCAACAAGCGGACCTTCATGGACGCATTGCCATTCGAAAACCCTTATTACGTCGGGGCAACAGACCAAAACGGCTACAGTAGGCCCGTTCTCATCTAGATTGGTCGTTAGATGATTGGAAACACGTGCTTTGGAGTGACGAGACAAAGTTTGAGGTTTTTGGGCAAAATCGGCGAGTTTATGTCCGAAGATCTAAAACCGAAAAGTGATCCCGAACTGCATTGTGCCTACAGTGAAGCAAGGGCGTAGTTCTGTGTTAGTGTGGGGATGTTTCTCCTTTGCTGGGACGGGAGATTTATGCAGAGTGCAGGGTGTAATGAGGAAGGAAAACTATTTTGCAATACTCCAGAATCATGCAGTGCCATCAGGATTGCGTATAATAGGCCGTAACTTTACATTCATGCACGACAACGACACAAAATACACTGCGTTAGTGTGTAAGAACTATCTAAAGGAGCAAGAAGAACAGCACACCCTGAAAGTAATGACATGGCCCCCACAAAGCCCAGATTTGAACCCTATAGAGTTGTTGTGGGATGAACTGGACAGGAGGATCCGAAAAATATGCCCAACTTCACAAGAACATTTACGGAATATTCTGCAACATGAATGGATTAATATTCCACAATCCATTTTAACAAAAC
>LR736871.1:2095718-2143072 GCA_902654985.2 Oryctes borbonicus | reverse complement strand
AATAATCTTCTGAAGTCTAAACATCCCAAGATACTGTAATTTAAGCTGGCAACGACGCGATAATGTGTTTTTCATCTTTATGCAGCGAATTACAATTTCGAACTTTCCTTTCAACCATCCCGCTAGAAAATAGATTCTATATTCTATTTGTTTCCCGCTCATTTAGCGGGAGATAAGTCAACGTCGGAACGGTAAACTTTTTCGCGTTGCTCGGATGAGACCTCGTGGGACCGTAGATAAGATTTCCATGTTGAGATTGAAATAATCTTTTTAAATCGGATGCTATTTGTTCTCGGACGAGCCGAGCGGAATGAAATTTTAGCTTTAGTATGTAGGTAAATGGCAGGAGATAGTTTCCAAAGTATGCATTTGAGGCGCGCTTGGAAGGTGCCGTGAATGATTTAGAAAGAATAAAATGTGTCTATGGAAATGCATTGTGTATTTTCGATTTAAGTTTTGATAGCATCCTTGCTTTTTCTTTCATCCATTTTAGAAACTTTCCACTCTATGAATGTTCTGCATCCAGAACACATCGCAAAAAGATTTTTAACTGCCTCTTTTGAATAATGATAATGTTGTTGGAGGTAATGGCTGGAGCACTTTTATATATTGAAAACCAAACAGGTAGCCAATTCATGTTGTAGAACGTTGTTCTGGTTTTGGATTTTGCTTACAGTCTCCTTGGTACTTTGGCATTGTATCAAGGTATGAGTTACTAGTTTCTTCAGAGACTTTAATCCAACTATTGTGGTAATAAATTTGTTATGGGACAACGTTAATGCACGGTTTTGGCGGATACCGCAATAGTTTCATTCAAGAAATTTTCATATACTTTGAATGTGTGAAAGATCTGGTGATCAGGCTTGTTACGTCCGCCAAGAATGTAATGTGACTCATGGCAACTATAGTTGAAGCTTGTTCTGTTTATGGCAAAGAAGTATTGTAGGAAGATGCAAGATTATCTGGACATAGGTTAAATTGGAAATGCCTTTAAACTTCTCTAAATTCAAATTAAATGCAACTATTTCAGGCATTGATTGAATAAATTGACTAAAGTAAAAGTATAACCGAATAAACATATCAGGTATACCAACTTATTTAAAATTCAATTTGACTACAGCAGTCGAGATACAAAAACACTAACCGCCATAACAAGATACCGTCGGATTTACGCAGCGTTTAGATTCCAATTTTCGGTGAAATCAACTGTCATTTCGCGGTACTCTCCCGTATAAACCGCAATTTCGGAAGAGTACCAGTAAAAACGACGAGTTTACATATGTCGCGAACCCGCGAAATCAAACAAATGTTATTACGCAGACTGTTTGGTGTTTGCTGTCGCGCTTGTTTACACGATTCGCGGTTTCGGCATCCAGCTCTTATTCCCCCTATCTTCGCAACTTTTGCGTAGGCGGTTGTATATATTTTTCACGAAAGAGCTTCGAAGGAAGCGCACAATTCGAAGTGATGTTTGCGCTCGATTAAATATTTGGCACCTGAGGTGTAACCGCAACAGATTTAGCGTTTCCTCGCTGAAATATACATACTCCGGTACCCCATGCATTCATTTTTAAACGGAAATGTTGGAGAATTCCGTGATTTTATGCCACCACATTATAAGCTAATGGAAGGAAGGAAAGGCAATAAATGTGCTAACAATCCATTAGAAATAAGTCTTATTCGTCAAATATATATTTTAAATTTGTGGTAAAGCTCGATTTGTATTCGAGAAAGGTTTTCTTTTTGTGAGAGCTACAGCTACCAAAAGAAAACATTCTGCAGATTTACTTGAAACAGCTAATAGTGGTTTCAAAAAGTGGTGCATTGTAAATAAAATTTAGAAAAATATGGCTTATTTTAAATGCAAGATCGTGATAGAGACACCTCCAATATCACGGCCAATTTACTTAACTTAATTGCAGAAAATATTCTCTGTCTAAAATTTCAATTTTAAATTTGGCGTGTCTACGTCGTACCGTCGCGAAAACGTGATCCCATCAATGAAAAAGCTGTTTTTCGATACAAGAATGCGAAAAATTCGCGTAGAGGATTCGAACGTACAGGCACTTTTATCCGGCGAAATTGAAAAATCACTTCAGCCTACTATAAGCTTAGATGATGCCGTTTGCTGTACGAGTCTTTTCAGACAGGTCTAGATAGTGATTAGTAGCCCCTACGCCAGTCTCGCACCGCTTGCGTGCTCACTACGGGCCACTTTTCTAACCGAAGACGTTCATAGACCACATTTCGTATTTTTCTTCAACTTCTTCAACGCATATTGACTGCTAGTGTGAAGTCTGTAGCGTGCTAGTAATACAGACTTCTTTGTTTTTTTTTTGCGCAAATACCGATCAATTTCCCTTTTCTTTTGAGTATTACATTTTTACTAGAACTTCCTGGTGTAATTTTATATAAACAACAAGGTGACAAAGTCGTTTTTCAAAGCCGTTACTGCACTCATTATTCTCTTTAAAAAATCTTTTAAAAATATATTCTGTAACCTTTGTCCACTTTCTTATTTTATGTCCGCGAAAGGTTACAACGAAAATTATAGATAAATCCTTCGATAATGGTAAACCCGCGTAGTTAACGCAACTCAAAAAGCAATTATTTTCGCCCGGCATTAATCTGAAAATTCGATAATCCCGGCCAAATCTCCCGCCAAATTAAATTGGATTAGTGGGTTTTATTACATTACCTAACTAGTGTGCCAGTTCGCAGCGGTAAATTCCGCATTTTTTTCTTCGTCGGCAGTCCGTCGAGTGTTTCTCTATCGCGGTAGTATATTGAGCCTTCAGATAAATTGCGCTATCGGTTGAAATTGGAGCGTTTAGGGCGGAATCGATAGCGTCTGGTGGTTTATACGGATAAGTGCCTTAATTCCCAGTAACAGAACTATGTATATACGTCCTATATATGTACAAATAAAGTAGTTTCGAACAGGAGCTGCGGGGTCCGTTTAAACATTAGAATTTATTACTCTTAGGCTTCTCGACGATTTCGCGCTAGCCAGTTGTAATTTCCATTGTGATAAATACGCTAGTGGTTGCCTCGTGATTCTTTAGTCTACATCGTCCGAGGTGGTCGTTATTCTTGCTCTTGGGATTTTCTCCAAATTGCAATATCTACAGGAAATATGGCTTAATACATACATTCGCTGTTTATTCAAACGTAATATGCGAAATTTTAACGCCCACGAGAATAAATAAATTTTGGTTGTAAAGTGGCATGCTACAATCCACATATTCACAAAGAGTCAGGCCGCACTTAAGAATTCAAAAAGCCTACACCTATCAAATCGAAAGGTCAAACCGACCTGATATAGAGCATCTAGGGTAATTCGGTGGCAACCAGGTTATTTTATGGCGATTCCCAAGCCATAGCAGGATTGTGACTGATAAGTTGGACAAAGAAGCACTGAATATGCCTTTCATTGGGTTGAACCCTTTTTGTGGACTATTCCTAAGTGGGAGGTCAATTACAATGCTTGGATTCCCTAAATACAGGAGGGAACCGAAGCTCCCCTGCCACAAACGCACCAGTCGCCGTTGTTCCCTTCCCATGCCTCTATTCCCACGTCTATGTTGTGCTAACATCTCCTAGCTACTTCATCCTTTATGCTTTCATGTGTTGCACTATACTATTATGTCTATATAGTTTATCTCCTTATTTGTTCCTTATCTCCATATTTCATCCTCGGATTTTATCTCCTCGACGTCTTTCTCTTCCAAAGCACGAATTTTATTTCATTATTTTTGGTTAGCATCCAGGTTATACACCCAAATACCACTGTCGGCCTTACTACTATCCCGCAGATTCTTATTTTCGCTGCTCTAGAAAATTTCCCGTAACATTTACGTCAGTAAATCCAATTTCTAAGTTTCTAACTCACATACCCATAACCGACAATATAAAGCCAATGAGCGGAAGGTATTCAGCAACTGGCTAACAACGTTGCATTACCTTTTATTCCTATTTAGATCAGCGCAATGAGAGTCTGTGCACATCTGCATATATGCAATTACGTTATGTTTACGAAGTTTCCAATCCTTTAGCTTGTACAACCGTAGAAGTTAAATTAGATCATATCTAGCGGATTATTTATTGAAGTTTGAGATTCTCGAAATGAGATATAAAGGTAAATATTAATCGAGGATCTTGTTCCAACCAGACAGATGCAAATTTATAACTTCTCCGTTGCAAATCAATTACTTACAAAGGAAAAAAAAGGACAGGAAAGCGTGACTAAACAAGATTGAAAAAGAATCTTGATCTAGATTAGGCAACTACATCGGTATCCTTTTTTCATGTCATTCGCAAAGCAATGTTGAGTATTTCCTTCGTTTCCTACACTCAAATGCAGAATCATTTACCACGACAGGCTTGTCATTGACAGCCCGAAGTGGAACCAAGATAGCGTAGCTATCGTTTCTTAGGCATTAAGTCGTTTTTGCCGGGTCCTTTCACAAGACAAGATTACGGCATCAGACGGGGAGCAGCTCGTCAAAAACATCGCCCTTAAGCCGCCTCCTCTTTTTTCTTCGCAATTTGACCGCTTTAATTGGGATGGCGCAAGAACAAGGGAAATTGCTGAATGTTAGGGTTTCTTTTTTTCGTCGGGACTAATCGGTAGACTAAATTTGATTTGAAATGGTAGTTGCTTGTGTTTATGTATTTATGCAAATTATTGTAAGACATATTGGGGCCCGGTTATAAAATTTAATATTAAAGAGAATTCGTTGATTAAGTGGTGAGTATGGCCACAGATTATCGAAGATCTGGAATTTAAATTTTCATACGCATTCGCAGTATTGTTAGCGTCGTTTGAGTAAAACAGTGAATGTGTTTCAACGTGGTCGATTTTCTTTAAATAATAACTTTCCAACTTCTATGTCAGAAACGACAATTACCGAAAAGAATATTGGTTTTGTACGAAACATGATTAAAGGACCGGCATGTTAGAACTTCCTTAAGTGTTAAATGATTGGCTACAGCAGTATCCTTGGCGATTTATATCTAGTTTGAATTCAACCTGATTGTGAAGATTCGTATTTGTAACAATATGAAGAATCTTCTCCGTATCTAAGTAAATATCATCTTCGCTGTTATTGTCCAGTGGCCTTGGTGTACTCAACAATTTACTTTGACGTGACTGTTGCAACCATATTTAACAAAAATAGGTCTTAAGCTTCTCCATGAAATAGTTTCTTCATCAATATCAAAGCAAATAATGAAAAGGTGGAAGAACTGCTTAAAATATAAACCAGTTAGTTCTTATACTTTTGGTAAAACTTCTTTGCAATTCAGGCTTGTATTGTACGAAAAATTAGATTAAAAAGAATCAAAATGATGAAATTTTTAAAGGGCCTAAAAAGAGGGAGAAATTTCGCCAATCTAACGATGCCAGTTTATGGTCTTTTAGATCAAAACAGATACATTATTCGCTTAGATCGCTCTAACCGTTCGGAAGTTGTGGCCGTTTGAAGTTTTCAGACCAACAAAAAGCGATCTCAGAACCAGGCCCGAAATCAACATCACGTTGGTTTTTTCCTTAGTTATGCATTACTGGTTTTCTGATAAAATATTCGCCGGAATCGATTGCGATATGGCGGAACCTTCTAACTCTTTTGGTTTATAAGCTAATGCCCTTCAAAATTAAGCAAAGGAAGTTTATTTTGGCATACTTCTCCCTAATGGTGTATATGGTTTTCCCGTATAGTTTGACTTTGACTCCACGTTTGTTTTGAATTCTATAATCAAGACATTACGTATTGATTTAGACTCGGATAATTTTCAAGAAGCATAGTCCTTTACATTTTATTTAACTGGAGATGACAGAAACCTAATTTTTTAAGTGTGTACCGCAATAAACATAAATTTTATTGTAGAAAAATTGCTTTTCTTACCTGTGTGTTCCATTATGAAGATGGCGTTACGGTAGATATTGTGCGAATTTTAGGACAGCTCTGAAAAAAACAAGGAATAAGCGTTAGTAATAAATTTAAAATGGCTTACAAAGGGAAATATAAGTTTCATTGCTTCCTCAGCAAATTTATTCACGTTTCCAAAATAGTACCATGTTCATTTATCATTTAACATCAGCGTATTTGGCGCCCGTTCAAGAATTTCGCACAAAAGAATTTTCCATACGAAGTAATCCTTCTTTTTTTTAAAAAAGGAAGATAATCTTGATAGGGCATTATTAGATAAAAAACGGCAATATATCTTTATAAATTCCTATCTCTGTTCTCAATGATCAATACCCTCGCATACGCGTTCAATGTAAAAAATAGCTGGGAGAAGGATGCTTTTAAAATGAAGATGTCTCTTTCGCCTACTTCACCACTCGTGTGCTGCGTAACTTGGATTACAAGCCGGTCGGGTCGATTGAAAATCAGTTTAAACGGTTCAGGGAGAACAATATACCGCTCCAGAGTGAAAAACGCTTGGAAAGGAGAACTTCCCTGGAGCGTAGTAAATTTCCGACGAGAGGATAAGAGAATTAACATTTTCATTACGGGGACCGCTACAAATTTCTAGCATGTTTAAATAGAGAAAAATTCGGAAAAGGGTCATGGTCACAACCAATTTCTCTTTCGTTATTTGTAACAAAAAAATTAGGTTGTTTGGATTAGGATGATTTGAAAATATGCAAGGAAAGAATTTTTAATAAAAATAGTTTTGCTGCTAAAGTTACATGGCTTCATTTTGTCTTTCTCAAATTTTGTCAGATAGTTAAAGAGTGTAAATATTGCTGTATCAAATGAGCAACTTTAAAACGAGAAAATGGTGATATGGGATCTTGCGCGTATTACTATTATTATTATGCAGACGAATGGATGATTGGTTGGGTCGTTAATAGGTAATAGATATTTGCGATTCCTGGAAGAAGATCTTCTTCCAGCTTTAGCGACAGTCCTAATCCAGAAAATCCAGTCCTACCGAATGACAGGCTTTGGTATTAACAAGACAGGGCTCCGTCTCATTATGTTTAGCTTGTTTAGATCAAGTTTTTCCAAACAGGTGAATCTGGATCAGTGGATAGCGCGATCGTCAGATCTGACTCTTTAGGCTTTCTTCTTAGAGGTTATTTAAGTGTTCGAAATAAAGCCAATAGTTCTCGAGGAATTAAAAATCCATTCGAAAAAAAGCATGTAATTCCATGCTCCCCAGGGCTCAGTTTTGGGTCCCACACTTCTTGGGCTCTTTGAAAATGATTTGAGAATGCATGTAGCTAGTGGTCTGCTATCACCGTACGTAGATGACACCAGCAGTGTTTTAAGCCTTCTATCATTAGACAATTTGTCAACAGCCATAACAACGTTGGTATCACTGGAGCGGGAGGAATTCAGTTAGCGTATGCCATTCAGTGACAAATCTATACTTGAACCTTCATCATGCAGATTTCTTGGCTTGATTGTAGATCCCCATTTGGTATATGGAGACCATTGCGCTGTTGTGGAGATTAAATTATGTTCTGCAGTGTAGACATGAGAAGTCCTCGAAGTTTGATGGGGGTGCAGTCACATTTTACCGCTAATTTCAATTTTATTCAAAGATGTTATGGACGAATAAAAGAGAACAAACCACCTTTCATGGGAAGAATATTTAGCAAATTATAAGCACTAGGTGCTATTTTCGTGCTACTAGATCGTTTTACCTTCAATGCATGATCAAAAACAAATGAGAACCGCTGGAATAATAGTGCATTTCCTATGCGTAACTATTGTACCTTTATAAGAAATAGTTAGCATTATATCATTAATTGAGCATATACTTCTGTTAAAAGAGCTAAGCTCCTATTACGAAATTAATTGGGTATTAACACGAAATTGTCCTATTTCGCAGTATATTCTACGTGTCTGTATCAAGTTATTTCGGCACATACCGCTAATTACCTCGCATTTCACGAACGAACTGAGAAAGCGGACTGTAGTCATCAGCACACCGTTTAAAATTCATTCGTAAGCTAGAATTAGGGATGTCGCAAGTGGAATAATTGCGCTGAATATTTCAACGTACACCTACATGTAATTTTAAAACGGAAACAGTGCGATGGAATTATTTTAATCGCATTTAGAGGTACGTAATTAATCACAATAACAACAACGAGAGCTGCAAGAACGGCGAATTATTGAATTAATTTGTAAATTATTGCAGCTAGCGGTTACCCCACGGTATGCGTACGTTGCTGTTAAATATTTTTTTTATTCCACTGAATTCGCGAAAGTAATGGTAAAAACTGATCCGATTCGTGAGTTCTATTGATTGATGTGTGTACGCTGGAATGGCAGTGTAAATGAAATAAACGATGAGAAATTTAGCAGAAATTGAAAATTTTTGTTCATAATTCGGTGATGAACTTCTTTTTTTTTTTAGATTTGTTGAAAAATATGGATTTTTTGTTGGTATTTAAAAAAATGAAAGGTTGCGAAGATATTTTGGAGAATAATTGTTTTAGCATTTTCACTGCGCTAAAAATAATTAGTTTGGGTTGCTAGGGTTATTTATTTCCGCATATCTCAGTGTATGAGAGATTTGCTGCTGTTTATTGCTGATGATTTATGACACCGTCTGAAAACGCTGGTATACCAGCGGTTCCCTTTAATACTAAATTAAAACTGCGTATGAAAAGCTGGCAAAATTTTTATTATTTTTTGTAAAAGCATACAAACAGATATATATTCGATGTTCAAATATTGATTTTGTGTGTGAATAGACACTACTACTATTTCTTGGCTCTTATTCCTACACGATAGTTGCTTATTGATTGATTGATTGATCGGGTAGATTCACTCATTCCAGAAATATAATTTTCGAAAAGCAGTGGTTGCTTAACTGGCGCCATAGTTCTTCTAGTTCTTGACCATCTTTGTACGGTGTTCAAAGGCTCTATTTGTTATCAAGCAGCAAACATTATTATGAGTCCTCTTGATCAATAGGAACTTATTATTATCATCAGATCGACAATTAAAGAAGTCTCTTTCGTTTTGTGCGTACTTTATGCTGAAATAAATATATCTACACTTTTTAAATATACGGGGTGCAGAAATCATCTGTATGCGGTAAATTACAGCTTATCTATTCATTTAATAGAAAAATGTTCAAAACAAAAGTCGCTTAGAATCAATTGGTAAAAAATAAAGCAAATTTGTACGAAACATCGTATACTTAAAATGACCGGTTTTTGAGATATTCGCTATTCAAGGAAAAAAATTGCATTTGTTCGTATTTTCTCTAAAACTCCTTTGTTTGTCCATAAAATATACGATATGGATACACGTGGCCTCATGAACTACTGGATAGAGTCTTATCTCGATAATAGGGAAATCGTGGTTAAGGTTGGCAAGGTGAGATCGAAGGAATTTGATATGGTCATGGGCACACCTCTGGCCCTCTCATATTTCTATCCGACTGTGACAGTGTTAAATTTGTAAACAACTATAAAAAAGGCCGAGGCTCCCTACGTCCGGCGCCCGCGTTCTTTTCCGGATAACGAACGATATGATTTTTTCCCGAGGTTCTGCTAGCGCGCTCACGATCACCCAATCGGCGGACAACGGCCACCTTTCCAATCAGAGGCCTCCAGCGCGAAGCATTATTGTTAGCACTACTGCAGCTTAAATTTTCTGGATATGGTACACAGACTATGTCTTCCGATTTCATATCCTTGCCTACGTTCCTTTTCGAGATACGCTCACTGAACGCCGTATATACAGAATAACTTCCTGTCGAGTATTGTAAGTTGCTATCGCCACCTATAAAATTTTAATTTCATACTTGAATAGGATTTATGGCTAACACACTCTACGTATGCCCGTACCAGATACTATTCTTCGACCGCACCTGATGACCGTCTAGCGAACGGCGCTCATAAAACCGCCCGTTAACGCATCGCGGCTTACGGCCCTGTAAAGCGTAAAATTTCCCGTCGAAATCGCTCTTCATCGTGTAAAGGTATAAATACGCGTCGTCGCGTGTGAAAGAGCGCTTACGGCGAGGTGTACCGTTCCGTATTTCGTTTATGTGTGCATTGGTAGCGCAAACGAACCAAGTTTCATGGAGAGTTTGATTTACAAATTAGTTGTGGTTCCGCATTTAATAAGAAGATAATTCGCACGTCTAGATTTACGCGAAATAATGGTAATTTTTCGTTAGTCGTTTAGGGAATTAAAGTACAGTGACGATATTATACGAAAAAGCTGGCTGCATAGGCTTTCGCGGTTGCTTTCCATTGAAGTAGTGCTTTTACGGTTTTGAGATTTCGCTGAACATACTGGTTTGATAAAGTCAAACAATTGTTTACCGAGCTACATTTTGTGAACGCACATTTCTAAACTATAGTGACAAGTTCTTACAAGTTGGTAGGCAAACACGTGGTTAATGCAATCAAGCATGTTTTGACAAGGATGTGGGAGCTTGAAATGACTTGTTTACAGAACAAGTGCGCCGGCATCGCCTGATTTTGTGCGCATGTTAATACGCGCACAAAATCAAATGTATAAAAGGGATATCTCTAGGATTGTTTTATTATTTTTATGTGCTTCCCCGTGATAAATAGTCATGAGTAGAGATGACAAAGGCAGGTGAAATTATTACTAGACAGACTCTTATTTTGTCGACTCTCGGGGAAACCAGTAGGCAATACGAACCCTTTCTTATGAGACGAATAAGTTTGTCTAGTCGCTGAAGAAAAGTAATAATTTCACCTGCCTTGGTCATCTCTAGTCATGAGTAAAGTTCGCCACTTTCCGTGCACTTTTCGAAATTAACAAAGACTAGATAGGCTCATGTTTATTCGTCTCATGAGAATGGGTTCGTGTTGCCTACTGGTTTTCCTCCCAAAGTGCTGAGAATGATAACCTCAGCACCTTGGGCGTAAGGAAGGAATAAGTACGTGAGATACAGAGAAGAGCATTGGAGAAAACCGGAAACTAAGCAACCATTGCGCTGTAGCGGCCATATATCGAAGTAGTACTTACTTAAAAGAAACAAAGGATCGTTTCTATGTTAGAGTAAATTTAATTTATATTCATGAATTTGGACGGAGTATAAAAAATTGGAATGGAATGAAACGAGCCATTTCCAGGAATGTTAGTTTAACACATTCTGCTGTTTCCATTACATAACAAAGTCTTAGTAATATACATACATTAACGAGACTTACTTTAAAACAGCATCGTGTATACATAGGTTTCATTGTATCCTTTAGAACAGAGCTCATTGCAAGTCATTTAATTAAACCTTTTTTGCTCTAGTTTTGAAAGAGCAAAGGATGGAATTTACTCTGCAATAAATGCATGTAAATACGCAGGATGATAAAGTAATTTTTGGAGATGAAAAAATAACTCAATTAAGCTGTATTCCATTCGTTAGAGACCATTAGACGTGTGCTTAATTAAAATCGACGAATATCCATTTTTTTGCGATGATAAAATTACTCATTTAATGATGCTTTTGTCAGTGTCTTGAATTGAGATACAAATGTAATCGGAAATATTTGGGGACGGAAGAAAAAAGGTATGTGCATACCGGGTGACATTATAAAAAACACGACAGAGGACCCCCCCCCAAGCATTTAACTTACATCATACTTTCATATCTCTACACCTTCAAAATACAAAATCCCAAAGAAACCAGTGTTTGCATTAAAAACATGTAACCTTCGTATTTTATCCCAGATGCAAGTCCAAAGTTTTCCACAGAGAACCAACGTGCTTTGCAAAGTTCTACCTACACAAAAAAAGCACTAGTAATAATTTACGGTTCGTCTGGATTCGGCATCGGCGTTTTGACGTTTTGCTACGCATCGACGGCGGCAAGATCACGTCAAAATGACATCAACCGTTCGTACCGACATCGTCAGCGTACTTTTGTGCGTTCTCGTCGTGGTTTCGGTAGCAGTCGACGTCGGTCAACGTTCGACGGAGACGGATAATAAACGGGACGCGGGCGGCGGAGACGTCGGGGACGGTGAACTCTCGCTGAGGCAGACTATCATTTCGGCGGATAAGATCGTGAAATCGCTGGCAAGCGACGAGAAGATAGCTAGGGCCGTTCAAAGTTCCGCGAAAGGTGATAAGCGGATAAGTAGCAGGGAGAATCCGTTGCAGGAGGACGATGAAGAGGACGATGAGGAGGACGAGGAAGAGTTTGAAGAAGGTATAAGTGATTATTGAACGTGATGTATGTAGCTAATTAGGTATATTGGCGGAAGATGAGCTTACTAAAGTTCAGAACATTATACCTTATAACTCTAATAGGATTTTCTATTAGTAACCTTAGAACACTCGAGTTGCACGTTTTATTGGGATGTTTGGAGGAATAATAGTCAGAGTAAGTGCGTCCTTCGCAGCTTTTTCGAGGATCTTTAAACAAAGAACGTAAAAGAGTTTGTCTGGGCACAGCTTTGAAAAATGGCAGAATCTTTTATAATTTAATTACTGTTTATCATAGCTTATTTCGCACAAAACACTTTCTATATCAGAAAATCCATACAGCGACATATATAATCCCAAGAAATTAGGTGAATTCGTCAGACGAATTGCATTCATGTTGAACCGTGCAACTGACACACGTCCAAGATTTTGGGAATTTTCTGTATCTGTAATAAGGACGTTAGCTGGAAAAATGATAAAGATCGCTTGTCAAAAAAAAAATATAACGAATAGCTCTGGATGTAGGATATAGTAGAACGGATGCCATTTCTCATAGCAAAATTCACATTTAACCTGCGCAATACGGGAGGTAATAAATGGATGGGAACGAACAAGGAGATCAGTTTTTGAAATTGCTTTATTATTACCACGTAGCTGGTGTGTAGTAAGGGTCGTATAGCGGGCACGAATCCAAGATAACCTAGTTTTCCCGTTAAGTTATACCGCTAGACAATACGCGTTCGATATGAGCGCAATAGCTAGTGGGTGTGCGGAACCAAGCGATACTGTAACGAAGGGGAAAAATTGCGAATCGGAAGGAAAAGCAATTTGAATATGTTGATATCCACGCGTGATGAAAGAAGTTCGCCATTGGCGTATTATAATTGGTTATTGAACATATTTGCTTTTTAATCTTCTATGTGGAAGCATAATTTAAAACATGAGAAGCATATTATTAAAGTTTCATGCTAGAAATTGAAACGACTTCATGCAGAAAATTGCATAAGTTCAATTAAAGTTCATATCATCGTTTCATTGTAAAGCTCTTGTTGTTTGCTCTAAAAGCGCATGCTTCAACGTCGGCTCTTTGATTTATAAACGGTTTCAGTTAGGCACGTATCGTCGATTGTTACGCTTCCAATATTAATGTCTACATCCGCAACAAACTTGATTATAGACCTCTTTGTGCTACTCAAATTTTGTGGAAAATAGAGCAAATCTTCTCTTTTAAAAGCGATCATATTTGATAGTCCAGCGAATTTAGGTTCCGCCTGGACGTTGCTTAGTAAAATCAGGTTTCCTTGTAAGTCATAGCTGTTTGCTTTGCTTTATGCGCAAGTGCTGCAAGGTTTTTACAATATTTTCAAGATCAGTTCCTTGATAGACTTTCGCACCTGTTAAATTTGTTTTTCGCAAAAAAAACCATAACCCTTTCAAACATAGTAGTGTCCAAAGCAGACCTTCGCGGAACTGTTACGATTCTGACGTTACCGACTAAGAGGACATCTCCACAAGATGAGATTAGCCGAAGACTTGTCATGTAGGGGTTGTCAAGCTAAAGACGAAACATTGGAACGTGTTCTCTGCAAGTGTCGCCGCTGTTGAAGGACCATACTGGCTGAAGAATGGCTACGTTTTTCCGTCATTAAGACAATTCCTCTGGGCAACGTCTTGATTTATGCTGAAGAAGTAGGTTGATTGACGTCTTAGAGAGGATGCATAGGGCGATTGAATCTCAACTTGAAAGTATTTTGTGGATTTTATTTAGTTAGTCAATTCAATATAAGAAATTTGAGATGCACGTATATATAAATACTTGTATCTACGCCTTCTATATACTTCACATTAACTAAAAAAAAATAATTACCGTCTGCAATTAATTATTTTGCTACTCTCGAGAATCATTCCTCAATTAGCACAATTGTTCCGGCGTTCGTTTTGCGGTCGACTGATCCCCGTCCGGAAAAAAAGTTCTACAAACCAGCGACTTTTTTCCGGAACGCTTTGGAAACATTCCACAATAAGAAGCGGCCGACGTATACACGTACGGAAACTGACGAAAGGAGTCGTATTAACTTGTTCCAAACTTCCTAATTAATGTATTAAAGGCAAACGCTGTACGGTGGCGGGATCGGGGGAGGGGGCTAGATTTAGCGGGGCTCGCATATACCTTCGGCATCCGACGCTTTCTTCTTCGTCGCCGATTCGCCGTCCTGATTTAATAAAATTTATTCCGGAACGAAATTACGACGGAGGCAGAGTGGGGGTGGACGGGAGATGGCGGAATGGCGAAATTTGCCAGGTGAATTATGTGCATATTAAGTACGGGCCTAGGCTTTCCGATTATTCCGCGCGAGGTACAGAGATACATGTGAGTGTAGCGATTATTTAATTTGATGCTGGCCAACATTGATATGAAGTGAAGCAATTTCATGGAACTAAATAGGGTGTGTAGTTCTTGGAATATTATTTAATATACGAATCGTCTCGCTTTTGCCCGACGAATCAGTCTCGCTTGTCACGTATTTCAAATCTCAATATATTTTTAAATAGAACTCTATTCCATCTAACCTTTGTTTATGCCACAAAATTTACGCTCCTTCGCCTCTTAATGTGCTGTAAAAGAGCCTTTTAACCTACTTTTAAAGAAAGATGCTGCTTAAAAATGCAACATACACATAAGGCTTTTACATGTGCAACGTACTGTTAATATTCATATCTCTCTTGGCTAACATTAAGGTGCACAGTTAGTATACAAGGTTCTTTATTTGAGCAACCTCGCGGCAATATGCTCGCACATATGATAGAAAGAGAAAAACGACACGCTAAAGAATTTTGAAATTAATGGTCTGTCCCGCGATCGTCGAGATATTGAACGGATTCCCTCGTTTCGTTGCCAAGGTGTATCTCATCAATGGCGGTAGATGGAATTATCTGATGTATACGTGTTAATACTGCGCGAACTCTGTCCAAATTAGGATGTCGTCGAAAAGGATTTGTTTTGTCGCTATTGCTGGATTTCCATCGTTAGCGAGGGCGGGATGTTGATTAAGTTAAACGTGGGTTCGTGGAATTTGAGATTTAATTGTGTTTTTTTAGGAATTCGCGCTTGTCTCGTTTCTTGTTTTTTGCAAAACGTTCTTGTATATTTGTTCAAACGTGACACCTTGATTTTTTTTTGTGGTTCTGTTTAAATCCCATTAATAGCAGATAATACACCCAGTTTATGGGAAAATCCTGTACTACTAAATAATTATGACAATAAACGTAATAGCGCTAATAATCCCATCGCATTCCATAAAGCATACCATCGTAAAACTAGCCATTCGAGAACGAATAACCTTTAAAGATTATGTCAGTTTTCGAGGGCAGATACGCGATTTATACAGCCTGTTACCTGTAACGAGCTATTATTCAACCAGCAACGTCGAATTCAAAATTACCCGACGGCCGTAAAACTTACCCCATCCCATCCCCACTTTACTTTAAAACTTCCGCCCGAGAAGCACCGCCGCCAAGAAGTGGGAGGTAATTCCAGTTAACTTTACGCTATTTGTTCTTTATGATAATTCATTAAAATTAACACCGCGAGACTAACGGTAGATTGCGAACAAGCCAGACTGAGCATTTCGCGTGAACTTAATTGCACCTTCGCGGAAAAGAACTAGTTTTGAATGAGTTACTGCGACTTTAACTTCTACAGTGTCTCAATGCCGGTAGAATCGCTGAAGTTCCAAGAAAGCCGCGTATAATGTTTCTTTATTGTGAGAACCTGCATAAAAGTAACCGCTTTCTTCTTTTTTCATGTGCCCCATGTTATATCTAGCTGTAACATTAAAATCAATTTTGTTTAAAAGTTGAGATGTCAACAGGGATACGCGTTTTACATCCTGGAAGATAACTAATAGTTTAGATATAAAAAGGTTAACTATTTCGTTGCCACATTAAGCTGCCGACTCCTTTATGCTCATTTTGAAGATGTTGCGATCCTTGCGCGTGGACAATTTTGACCTATCGCCTGTTCTGTGCATCGGACGTAGTGGTATAAAGGAGATTAGCTTCCCACGTTTGTCCACTTGCTCAACGTCAAAATCCTTCTGGCGGCTATGAGCTCGTTTTCAGCAGCTTCAAGTCCCCTTATCTCCTACTATCTTCGTAGTGTGTCGTTAGAATAGGTTAGAATCGGGCTTTTAGTTGCGTCGCTACTTCACATGCTTTATGCTATTTGTAAAAGCAAGAGGATTCGATTGAAATTCGTTATCAAAGTATTTTTTGCACACAGTAAATGAATTGTTTGATATCGTGATGATCCACTTGATACCATTACATCAAACGAAGCAAATCAAGCGTTGCAAATTAAAAAGAAGTATCTAACTCAATGGAAAGGAGGATGTATACTAATTGAGAATCGGCTTGGCAATCGTTTTCCATTAAACTCTTATTAAGAATTAAATAGAATGTATTCGTAAGGCAATTTGCGGGAAACAAATGCGGTGCGAAGGAACAAGAAAACCGGAGAAATAAACGGAAAAGAAATTTATTAAGTTTGGGAGCCGGAAGCGGTTGTCGTGCTGCGGTAAACATATATTTCCCTTTCGCGTTCAGCTCTAAAAATTGTCTCGTTTGTTAGCTTTTTTAATTTCGTTTCTGTCCGAGACGGTGGCCGCTCGGTCGTTTCTGCCTTTTAAGTTCGCGGCGGCGCTTCGTTTACCGTGTTTGGATTTCTTAAATTATCGAGAAGGACGTAGAATTTCCATTTCATTCCGAATCTACTTTCACATAATGTTATAAGCATGGAGTAGGTCGAGTCTTTTCGCGTTCTTGGTGTTACGAGTTGAGAAAATTGTGTTTCCATTTCCGTAAGTGGTATCAATATAATCAGCAGGAATAGTTTTCAAATTGTCTAAATGTAATGATTCCTATACGGACGACTCATATCAAGTCAAGATGATTGCTGAAGCCTTTATGCTTTTAGCAGCATGACCCTAGAATACTATGTTTGAGAAGTCAGCAAATAGCAACGTATGTAATAAATGTCTAGGAGTTGTTTTGAGATTTTTTCTTCATTTACCATAGCATGCAGTTGCCTCTGCTATCATTCATCTTGGAGAAATTAAACTTTCCTAAGCCAGAAACTCTGACCTTAAGAAACCGGATGATCCGGCTGACTGGGTTGAAGCCTGATTTTCTTCTTACTATTTCCAGTTTCATAGTATATACGTTCAGCGAAATACACATAAAATACATACGTGTATGCGTATATAATGTATGTATATAGATACAACGCGAAAACGGAAAATGGCCACATCGCGTTGAGGAGTAAACGAAAATACGAACGGACCGCAAATGAAAACAGTACGGAATTTATACATACGGGATATCCAACAGCAACAAGACATATACAGGCGCATACAAACAGACAAACATGCGGATGTATCCGTGTAAACGTAAACAACATTTACGGTAACGTAAAGAACGAAACCGACGGACAAACAAAGTAAATGAAATACAAACGTAGATATACATACGCCAGTGTAACAACGCAAAATTCTAGATAACATGGAAAATCTTATTTCAGAAATTCTCTTGCTCGTAAATAAATTAATCAAGAATAACGAGATGGGGTAATGGCGGCGAGAACAAGAGGACAATGAGAAATTTTCAAGGAGGAAATTTATGGGATGTGTAATCTTGTTTTGGGTGGTACAAAAGCTGACCATCTAAAAACGCGTGGGAGAATTATTAATTCTGAAGATAAAAGTGTACGAATATGAAGAGATGTTATTATAAACACGGGGAAAGATTGATAGGGTTAATGGTGACCATAAATGATGTACATAATTCTTTGTAGCAGCATTGATTGCAAGTGCATGATTGAAATTTTGGGAATTTTTGAGTACAGCTTCATGTAGTAGAATAGTTAGGATAGTTGGCGCGTACATTGTACCAAAGCAAATCGTATTCGAACATCGGTAATTATGTCTATTTTAAACTGCTTCTTTTTCATTTCGGCTCTCGAAAAATCAGTCACTATATCACTGAAGAATCACAGAAAGAGAACGTCATGTTCTGGTCAAGATTTGCAGAACTAATAATACAAGACCAATCGAATCTCAAGGCAAATTTAAATATCTCCAGCGAATGCTGTTGAGTATCATTGCATAAAGTTGCTTACAGTTTTTCGTGTTACAACATAAGAATCAATCATGTTCTTCCATTTCCTTCTATCCTTGCTTAAAGGTAAAGGAAAATTTACTGTTGAAAAGAGAAAACGTTGAATTGGGCAAAATCCAAAATATCCTGAACAACGGAAATGTGGAGTAATGATATCAGCGACGAATCAAAATTTGATGCTTGCGCAGGTGATTCGTATAAAACCTGAAGCACTTCATAAAGATTGCCCGAACCATGCTGTTTGGGGGGGGTTGGCAAATATGAGTTCATTGATGGTACTGTGAACGCAGGAAAGTATCAATATATTTTATCAAGAAGCTCGATTCCAAGAGCAGAACAAAGTTTTGGAAATTACAGAAGTTTTAGGTTTTTACAAGACGGTGCGCCCTCTCACAGTGCGAAAACAACAAAAAAGTGGTTTGGAGACCCTAATTTTAAAGTTTTATCATGGCCGTCAGGTGGCTTAAACTTGAATGGCACCAGATGAAGAAGTGTTTGCGAAACGATCCTTTACATAGAGTTCTAGCATTAAAGGCAAATATCAGGCAAATTTGAAACTCTTTTACTCCTGAATATTGCAAGATTTTAGTAAATTCCATGCCAAAACGCATACAAGCCGTTGTTGGCGCAAAAGCTGATGTTAGCTCTTATTAATGTTCGATCTAAGCTATAAGGTTTAAGTATGTCAGAATATTTATTTGTTAGAAAATTTGTTATGTTGACAGCCAAAGAGCAATTTAATCCATAGAACGCGCTTCTGATAGAACTGCGTTCGTCAAACTTGAACGTCCTTTAATCCAAACGCTATATATATACATGTAATAGAGTAATTGAGAGCAAAGATCGTATTACATTGCAGCATTAACGGTATGTCGATAAAGTACCAAGAGCTGCTGCGGAGATAGGGAGAGAAAGATGCAAGTTACAGATGCATCAGACGCCATTTGTAATAAGCGTTCATGGCATGATAGCACAGTGCACCTGGTTATCGATTTTGCATTAGGGGAAACAAATCAAAGACGGCCATTTATATTGAACGAAATTGCGTCGCGCTGCTAACGATGATGGTACCATATTAACTGGCATTTTTCTTTCACAATTAGACGGAGAAAGAAAATTGATATGATATCGATGTTCGCCCTGATTCCCGCGTTGTCCCGAATTACATTCGATTCTCTTCTTGATGTTGGAGCATTCAAAGGCGGCGTACTCTTCTCTATCTTGAACATTCTCTTTGCCTTCTTAAAGGAATTTATGTATTTAAAGCGGTGGGTGGAAGAACCAGACGGCTATAGTTTAGGAAATTTGTGAAAAATCAAAAAAAACATTCAGATTTATTATATGGCTTTTATGACTCATGTTCTAGAAAGTCTATTAAGTAGTGTTAAAACCAAGAGGTACTATTCGTCTCCGTCATTTGTTTCCGACGTTAAGCAGCTACAAATAAATAGCTAGCGTCCGTACTTTCGAAAGGAGCTGCACCAAACGATCCGGCTAATTTTGATAAAAATTGGAGCTGCCTGGTTATTGCACCCCTTCAATTATGGATAGTGTGATTATCGAATAAGTCGAAGCAATTGTTAAAACAGAAAAATAATGAAAATCCGTGTCGTTTTTATTTGAAGAAAGAATAGTTTAGGGAACTAAGTGCCAGGATATGGTTGGAAAAGTTCTCCGAAGTTGCTTTAAAAAGCAAGGTATAAAAGCTAAAATTCTCTTGTTGAAAATATTAAAACTTCATAGTAGATGGGAGTTGCCTTGCGGTTATCCGACGAAGCGAAATTTTTACGCAGGTAAATGGTTTTGTTGTTGATTGAGACAAAATACAGAGGCGGGGACCACCTTAGTGTATATGCAAAATTACATTACTGCAAATTTTATTTTGCACATAATAACAAGTATGTGTTATTTGTTGCCACCATTTCAAACATCCAAAAAATATATCCGGTAATAGTAATAAATAATGCTTTGTTGAACAAACACCACGAATCTCTCAACATTGCTAATTCAGAATGATCTATAAAATAACACGCGGCGTATCTAGCTGTCTTTTACAATAACATTGCACAAAAATTGCGTACAACAGGGCTGTATGAAATGGAACATTGTGAAAGCGTTGAGGCACGAATATGAATATTTATGATCGGTTGTTGTTTCCGCCAAGTTATAGATATATATTCGCTCATGGGAACACGATACGTTCCCCATTATACACGGGAATCATATATTGCCGCCATATGATGAGGTAATGCACCCATGCCGCTACATAGCTTCATATTTTGCTGTTCTTTCGGAACAGCGGAATCCGTGTAAAAATCATATATTACATCAACGCGAGATGTAATTGGACGTCATACTTCATGAGGTATATCCTGATGCCGTTAATGATACGGTTCTGGACGACTGCATCAGCAACTTTCTCCAATTCGTCTAAAGGCTCCTAACCACGTTCCTCCATCTTGTTGCGTCTGAAGACGGAGGTAAGGAAAGTGTTGTCTATTTTTCTTTGTATAAAGCAACACTTGAACGCTAATCTGGCTTGAAAGCTGGTAAACTTTACCAGTTTACCAGCTTTAAGCAGCATCATTTTCGAAAAGCA
Source organism: Oryctes borbonicus (assembly GCA_902654985.2). Lineage (NCBI taxonomy): Eukaryota > Metazoa > Arthropoda > Insecta > Coleoptera > Scarabaeidae > Oryctes > Oryctes borbonicus. Next base: position 2,122,141 of record LR736871.1, on the reverse strand, counting down.
AAGCTTCCTCCCATTTCGCTACTGCTGCTAACACGTACTTCTTCTGTTGTATTCACATCTACCCGTTGTAATATTTTGTTGCCTAATAAATGTGGCTTTGTGAGACAGAAAACACCATTAATTCCAATCAAATTTAATAAAAATAAAGATGAGTTCTGGAAATGCCCAATTAAAAGGTATGTAAGTAAGTCGGCACTGTGGCTCGTCGGTCCACAGTGTCAGAAACTCTTTTGCAAATAATATAGTTCCATAAGGTTCTTCCAAAGTACCTTAATGATGAAGAGTCTTCTTTAGATTACAAACTGCTGAATAACTGCATTCATAGGCGACAACTATTTACATAACGTCAGACAGGTTCTGTTTTAGATGGTGGGAAAATTTGACTAATTTACTCGGAGTGTCAGGATATGTAGTCTTGGCACTTGACTTAATTAATTAATGTTTGTACTGTGTTAAGTTCGACGAAGTTTAGGAGTACCTTCCTCTAATCTATATATTTGAGTTTCGAGGTGGTTCGCTGTCCAACCGAAATTATGTATACTTTCGCGAGATCGTCTTCCGTCTCACCTAGGACCTTCTTCGTCTGTGTAATCTGTTTCAACACAGCGTTAAATTATGAGGTTTTCTATACAAGAAATTAGATATATGGTGAACGTTGCAGTTTTATACCATCGCGCTTCTAAGTTGGTAACAAGAAATATAAACAATAAATTAAATTAGCTAAGTTGGTGACATTGTTAATATAAACAACGAGCGTAAATCAAATGAAGCTTTGTTTGGTAGCGCAACAAGTTGCAACAATTACGTTGGACATAGCTATAACACTAAATCCGAAGCGCTCATCCTGCTGAAGTATTAACGACAATCAACGCGTATAATTGGATGATGATCTTTAAATTGGAGCTGAATAAAAATCCCACTCGAAATTAGAACATCAGATTATAATAGGTCTTTTTTGTGCAATACGACTACAAAAGGGTTTCCGCTAGAAAGGAAATACGTTGGAATTTTCGTAAATCAAGAGCATCTCGTAGCTGTAACGATCCCTAGAATTACAATAACAAAGGATTGAAGAAAGTGGATTATGTAACAAAGCGGAGGAAGATTTCATATCAATTGGAATTATTTGGAATATCTTTAAGGTTGCTGTTGTCGGTAATTACACAAAGCGAAGTATGCATGCTCAAAGCAAGATTTCTCGAAGATTGTTGGAGATAAAGAAATTATCAATTTTATGTGGCGTAGTCTCTATGGAATGGGGTTTCTAAAATGTTGACAAAATTACACTTATCTAAACTAGGAAGAACTGAAAATCAATTTTGCTGTCTATATCAAGAAGACTTCTAAGATTCTCTAAAGATTCTAGAGTACTTTCAAGGCATATTCATATTTCGAGCTAAATCACCCATAGCATAACTTATTGACTTCATTATACAAGAGCGGTTGAAAAAAAAATTTTAAAATACATTTTTAAAGTAATTCTACATTAGTTTGTAAATATGGAATCATTTCGAGTAAGAACACTAACAAATTTTGTAAACGTTCTGTTATCACGCCGATACACTATCTTCAAAGGAATTTAATTTAATTTTTAATATTGTATGTATCCCCCACAAGCCCCTACATCTGCAGTTATCCGTCCTTCCATGATGTTATCGATCATTGATCGTGGTAAGTTGTCCCATACTTCACTTAAGCTGCAGTAACTTCTGCTATACTTTGGAATGAAATTCTTGACCTGAGTCGTTTGTTTAGTATGTTCCACTATGCCGTAATTGGGCCGGAAGAAGGAGTAGATACGATATCAACTGAATTTATAGAGATTATTCTTGTCCGAATTGCTATCGGACGCCTATTTCGAAGTATTTGCAACGCTAAAAATCGGTAATCTGCAGCCGTTATTAAGCTTTTTCCACCTTGATCTCGCCTTCTAATATGCTCTGCAGTTTGTCGCAAACGGATAATATGAAGGCTGTTTTTTTCTTCAATTTTCGATAGCTTATAAAAACAAGAAAAGTGTAAAAACAAAATGAATTTATTACTAAAAGTTACGTACAAGCATGGTTAATTACTTTTCTACATAATCACCGTGAAGATTGATTCATTTATCATATCTATGGACGAGCCTCCGAATCCCCTCTGCATAGAATGTTGCCACCAGTGAGTGGAGATGATCCGTGACGTTGTTTTGAAGTTCCTCTGTACTCTGGAAGCTCTGCCCTCCTGGCCATTTTTTCAGTTCACGAAAGAGATGGAAGTCGCTTGGCGCTAAGTCGGCGCAATACGCCGGGTGTTCAAAAACTACTCATCGAAATTGTTCAAGAAGTCGTTGGGTTACAGCAGCAGTGCGAGGGCGGGCATTGTCATGAATGAGAAGAACTCCAGATGTCAGTATGTCTCTTCTTTTGCTTTGAATGGCTCTCCGCAATCGTTATAAAATCTGACAATAAGCAGGTGCATTGATTGTAGTCCCCGGTTACACGACGTAACTTGCACTTGGCGGGAGAATCAATTGTGGGAGATGCGCAGTTGCCTTGTGAGCATCTATGTTTCCCACCGCTCGCGTATTTACAGGCACGAACGCAGGTTGAAAAAAAAACAGCCCTCGCATTACGACGGATTGTCGATGTGGATTTACTAAACTTGTTAGCGTCACTCTACCGATGTCAGTTAACGTTGAAAATATTTTGGATGAGTTGGTTATAATGGATAAAGCCGCATAAAATATACATTAGATTACCGATGAAGTGGATAAACCGTATTTATTCACAGCGAGCGTTATCAGCGCGTCTCCTTTTTTCTTTCGTGAGAATCATAGAGTACAAAAACGCAACAGAGCGCGAAATTTATGTATGAATACGTCGGATATACGTAGCCTTCGGGGGCTTGCCGGGGTAAATAACAAAAAATTTTAACGGGGAATTTTACGGGCGCGGAAAATACGTTCTCGAAACGGTACTTAAAATATTTATCTGGTATCAAATATAAATTTGTATATGCGCGTGCTTAGGTTGCGTCTTCTTCGGGGATTGGAGGACTGGATGTGGTGGATTCGCGATAAGGATGTTCTTTATTGATAGTCGCAAGAGTTTATGACGACGTTTTGATGTGAATTTCGTGAAAGAAATATTTTAATGTAGGCATTTAGTTTAGATTGCTAACCATCTCTTTATTTCCTTAAATACACAAGTTATCCATGGAATTAGGTGGGGGATTGGCCAGGAGAGGTTGGATAAGAAATATTTTTGATATTATCCTAAAAACAATTAATGTCTGTACCGTGACGGAAATAAACAACGCCATAAGTTTGAAATTCTCAAGGATATCACCAATGAAAAATGTGTTGAAAAAAATTAAACACTATATAGACACGATTTTTTAACCAAAACAAAAGGAAACAACCATTTGGTTAAATCTCCAATTTGGACGCTTTATATCTCAATTAAAATCGCCAAATGGAGCCTTCTTAAATTAAATAAATAGGCACCTCAACAGGCTCTCGTACGCCGTCAATTCTACCGCCATTGCAGATTAGTACGGATTAGGCGGATTTATTTAGGTCAACTGACAAAAACACAACACGGCCGGTGAAAGACAGAGAGGGTTGCGATAAAATATTGGCCGCTGACGAGCGTTTTCAAATTAACCCTTGAACGTTTTAAAACGGGTAATTCTTCCGCTAGAACACGCGTTTTTACCACCGCACTGCATAGCATAGCGCGAGCGGCCGCGTTGTATTTTTTTAGCGCTGCCATGGGGGCGAACAATCTAAAACGGGAAGCCCACTCAAAGCTCTGACGCGACCATCCGTGACAGTGCTAATTTAACCGAAGGTAAATCTAAAACGGAAATGTGTATTTTCAAGATTCGCTAAATTATGCGAAAATATTGCGGTTTTGGCGCGACTATAAATATATTTAGCAACAATTATGTAGTTCTAATGGCCACTAAGGCCTAAATCTGGTCTGATGCGATGTTACTTTTCGGTGGGTTCGAAATCATCAAGGCATCGACGGAAATAAAGAGGCAGAGAAGCTTGATTGCCACATCAATCAATTAACTACATAATTGTATTAAAGAAGAAGGAAGTGGAATGCTGTCGTGTGATATTTTCCTTTATCTAACGCATATAGGCCCCGTTTTCTTGCAATTATTTCCGGCGTACACTCGCAATGTATATTACACCTCGGATAAACTTCGTCTTTCATCAGACGCGATGTTTATTTAAGAAAACATTTTTAACGACTTTCGTCCGCGACCCAATTAAAAAGTTGATTAAAAGCCCGATACCATTCCACCCTACCTCACTTTACATGTCATCTTCTTCGTTCTTTCCATTTTTCCCTTTCTAACACCGTCGTTGAATTGTTGCCTGTTGTTGTAGGTAAAGAGGGCAAGGAACGAAGAGAGGACAAGCCTAATAAAGGACCAAAAATATGGGATCAATGGAGTAAATGGTCCGCTTGCAGCGTGACATGCGGAATAGGCAAGATCACCCGTTGGAGGCATTGCGTCTCCGGTGGTTGCGCCCCGGGGGAGAAAGAGGCGCAAATAAAAACGTGCACTCTAGCGTCGTGCTGAGACGCTCGTCCCCTCCCTACCACCATCAATACCATCGCCATCTGCCGGAGCGAGAGGAGCGAGGAGATGCACATATTTACCCTTAATTTACTAGCTTTTTCGCGGTCCCCACGGTATTATTGTTAATATTACATGGCATGTAATGGTTGTTTTCCACGTCGAATATGTATTTATTTATTTTAGTATTACCATGTTTTATTTAATGCCTCTGTACAGTCGCTTTAATGCAATAAATATAACGTAAATTAATTCTTGAGTAATCATTTAAGGTCACGAGACGTGCTGTAATTAGACGACGATTTTGGAAATACGAAAATAAATAAGCACGTGATTGAAACGGTCGAGATAACGACCGAAGTTTCAGGAAAAAATGCTTTATTTTTATTTTTAAAGCCACATTAGGGTCATAAAAGCGAAATATTGTTGAGTTACGGTTTTTTCTAAAACTTCGGTCGTCACCCTAACAGTTTTAATTACGTGTTAATTTCTAACGACTGCCGCGCAACCGTTAATGAGTCTTCCGCAAATAGAGCCAGCAGACCTTCAACCACGTCAGGCACGTTTCTAACATTAAATAGAAGCAGGAGTGAGTCGGGAATAGACCTTTGTGAAATTCCAAAATGGGAGCTTTTTCAATTTGACACATTATTTCTTGTCTTTCAAGAAGGAGAAATCTCAACTTTAAATGATTATCTTTCGATTTTTGGTTGCATTGATTGTTAGGTTTTATCTCAGCATCGTGCACCTGAAGCTTACGTCGGTACAGTCCATATATCTCGGTCTTCCTTCTACTCCATTTACAAAAACTTACTCTATATTACTACTTGGCCTTCATTCTCTGGTTTTAGAATGTTATGTCCTGAAATAAGTGCTCTTAAAACCCTATTTTGTTCTCCCTTCGATCCAACCCGTTACTACTGAAGAGATTAAAATTTAATACTACAAGCTAATAATGTTATTTATCCACCCACTATTGGAATAAGCCTGAATCGATTTTAGAAGCTGTTAGCTCGCGTACAGCATAAAGCTCCCCGCTGGTAAAGTGGCACAATGACAAATGCAAATTCACAAAATTCAAAATCAATTTCAATTACTTTATTAGGCGCCTGTTTAATTAAAATTTAATGAGAATAGAAGCCGACTACGACGTCGCCGGCGCAACGTTCGCGTTTCTCGAAATCGAGCACACGATACATATTATTATCTATTTACATTCCTTGTCAGATATTCGACAATTTCGTTACGAATTGTATGGATAATTTAGACGGCGGCGGCGAAGATGCTCGCAATCACATAAAACAGAACCAAAATCAACACATTAATTCATTACCAAAATTAACAATAAACGGGTGTACTCGTCGTTGTTCTATGCCTAGAACATTAAATTAAGTTCGCCATCATTGTTTGATTTACAGCGAAAGGGTTACTGTGATGTTTACCGAACGTATTTACGCATGTAAGGTCTGATTTAATTGAAGGTTTGTATACCGGAGTCTATACTGAATCGTCATAATTGAAATAGTAATGATTTCGCCACAATAATCGTCCCTACCCGTACGTAATTTTGGTTGTACGAGTTCTGAATTGGTATTGGTTTAATAATGAGTAACTATTGTTAGTTGGAGATTATGCTATTTGGTGTAAGTTGGGTAATAAGAAGTTGTTGAAGCAGTTTCCTTTTATGAACATCCAATATAAAATCTACGCAATTTTATCAAATCATTATTCCTCTATTTACTTATCCATGCTTATTCAGACATAAAGATAATTTACTTAGCTTATAGCATTAACATTTGTCTGCTTCTCCCTAATCATTATCAATCAACTTTGAAAACCTAAGAAACATAGCTTCAACGATCGCCACTCTTGCCAACGTTTCATGTTGTCATTGATTGGATTGCTTAGCTTCCTGGATTTTCCTTTTCTAATCTTTGAAAAGTAAAAGATTCGACTGTATTAATTGAATTAGAACGCAGGAAGTTAATTCGAACTTCGTCCAACCAAGACGGAATCACTTCATCCTATAAAACTGCCACCAAAAAGGTTGGAAGTTATGGTCTGGTAAGTAGAAGTTTCGGTTTATCGAACATGGAAGAAATTAAATTACGGAGTGGGACTAAAAAGAAAAAGAAACTGATGTGACAGCAAGGAGAAGAAGAAAAATTGGGTAACCATTAAGTTGAGGGATTCTTAAGACTCCCGGTCGGAAAGGATAAAATTCCGTTAGAATTTAAATTTTTATAATAGTGATAAAATGTTAAAAGACTTCAAGCAGCAAAAAAGGGGAGTTGGGGGGAAAGGGCGATAGAATTAATTAATAAACATAAATTCGCAATTTATAAGTTTGGATTTTCGTTGGGGTGGTTGGTCTGAAGAAAATAATAAATATAAAAAAACGAGATAATACGAAGTTTAGAATAGTTGAGAGAACGATCATCGGAATGTTGCAGTAAAGTAAATATATGACAATAAAACGGAAAACAGATTTTCTTCTTCTAATAAAGTCCTAAGACGCGAAAAGAACTGACGGTTGGCCTTCAGTTGGTACAACGTCGTACGATCACGTGACGGTTAGCCATGGTCGGTAACGTATACAGGACTAATGGTACCTTTCCAACGTTGGGTGTCGATTGGCTTTAGGTCAGAAAAATCAGTTAATCGTTGGTCGACAATAAGGAAATGATAATCTAGCTACTCTTGGCAGTAAACACTTGACTGACAAAAGCAAGTCGATGTTAAAGCAATTCAGTCGGTGCAGCGTCGGTTGCAGATCAGTTACCAAGTGTTGTAAACATGTGACGCCACGGTCGGCAGACAACAGTGGGCCAATTTTTAAGGAATTCTCGTTAGAGCTCGGTGAACGAGCCCAATGTTCGGCCAAAAGTGTAAGATGTTCAAATTTTCACGTAATGGCGACATCGCCGCCAACGTTGAGCCAAGCGATCCGTGACCGGGAGCCAACGTTGCCCCAACGATCTGCACTGTTGATGCAAATCTTCATTACTTGCCTGAGTTCGTTACTGGTCTTTTGTTTACTCAAAATGAGAACTTGTGATTTTATGGGGATTTATGTTTAAAGGATATTTATGGGAGATCGAATGAAGGCTTAAAAGAATAGCACAACTGAATGTCATCTCCATGGGGATGACCCTTCACAAAACGTAATGCACTGCAGAAAGAGGAGTGGACGGTGAAAATAAAATTGGGCTTAGTGTTGCTCCTTATGGGACACCGTTAGTAATGGGTAATGATTTAGAATTGTTATTGTAAGTCGAAAAGATAAAGTGGAACAATGTAATTTTTTATTTTTCTCGAATTAAATCTTTAGTTAATGCGGTAATTTTCCAAATCAAATTTGTAACATTTGACCGGTCAGCTAGTATGTTAAAAATAATTTCAGATTGTGCTACTAACGCATATTGCAATTTTATCTACGATTGCCAATAGTAAAAGTGCTAGCGAAAATTTTACACTATTGCCCATTCCTTGTATACGGTTACATCCCCGACTTAGCAAATTTAATTACTTTATTTCATAGTCACAAATCATCCTGACAAAAACTTATAAAGTTAAACGAATGACCATATACAAGAAGTTCAAAGAATAAATGAGCGCGACTACTTTGGCAACTTTTAATTAGCTTATCTCATCTCATTAACCCGGGAAGATAACTTTTAATTGCAAGTTCGCATCAAATAAGAGATAGAATCTCTTTGGAAAGTTACGTATTTTTAGTTTAAGGTAACATTTAAAAAATTGCATCGTACATGCCGCAATTAAAACGTTTAAAAGTAGCAAAATATGCTTTTTTGGCTTACTTTTGTTAGCTACTGTATACTTTTATAAAGATGTTTATACAATTTTCAATCATTTCAAAGATAAATTTTAATAAATACTATTTCCAGAAGACTAAAAATAACATCTTTGTTTTCGCTTTCTTATCCTCACGCCACTTTCACGGTTTACTCCCGAAATTACAACGTGGGCGGTTCTTTGAGGAACCAGCACGTATATTTCTTCGACGAAAAAAATACAAGATGGTATATCTTTGTGCGTAGGACAAGAGACAGACGACGCAATTTCGACAACTGTAATATAGAGCCTGCCATCGTCAATCTATTAAAACGAAAATGAGGGTAAACATAAACGGTATCTTTCTACTTTCACCATTGCATGCGTGAATCACTTCGGCGGAGCAAAAGTTTAATTTGCGCGATGCGGGGGTAGTTTTCGCATACCTTCGGCTAAAAATAACATTGATATTTATTTAGCATTTCACACAGACAGAGTTATGTTGGTTGCACAGGTATCAGTAGTTGATAATAAGTGAAAGTATAAAGTACCAATCAAGTTACTGAACAAATATTGTGTAACTTGTTTGACAAAGCTACATTAATAAATCAAATTGGGGAATTTCGAAACTTATTCGAAATAACAAACTAGAATATTTTACGTAGCTGTGAAGAATGCTTCATGGTTCGTTGTAAACTTGAGGCTCAACATAATTCCTTCTTTATCACTAAAAATTTAATTTTGGAGAACATACAAATACATAATTGGTATCTTATGTTTGATAACTTCGTTTTTATCATGAAGAAAGCTTAATTGGAGGAACATCAAGAATCCGAAGTATATTACATACAAAAATTTTATTTAGTAATCAATATAATATTACATAAGTTGTAATATGTATTTTTTAACTTTGTCACAATTTAGTTTAAAGCTTTGTGCGGGACATTTCCTCTTATTAGCACCTCTTTCTGAAGCCGTATTTATTTATGAATCTTATCGTGGGCCTCGCGTCGGCATGGAGCAACTAGTATAAAATGATTCTTCTATTACTTTAACGTCTTTGGTTACTGGAAAATCGCGACTACAAATTGTTTTTCAAAGTATTGGCCATAAAGATGGTTTCTGAAGGTTTCAATAGCTTCTTCGAGTGATGAAAATCGTTGTCCATGCCATCCAGGAACAAAGAAATGGTGCGACATTGTCCATTGTTTTTACTTCCGGCAAAAAAAATTAATTGTTTACCATACAGCATTAACCGGTCCCTTAACCTTCGATCCTTCAAAGGAATGTTCGCGACATGTCCGATAAGACGAAAGAAGCGAGCAACCATTTTCTTGGAAGTTCATCTGGGGAATACTCAAGCGGTTCCTGCATCGAACTTTTTGAGCACTTCCTTACATCACTTGACATGCGCCTTTTCTTTGCGTCTGCATAAATTATGCGGAATCCATTAGAAACAGATGATCTTGTGACTAAACCACAGATGCAAAAAAAAAATGGTGCCAGATTTAAGCGAATTGAACATGGGCAATGTTCAGGTACATATTAAAAATAAATATCTTGCTATGCACATTAATAATCTGCCACCAATGTCTGTTTTTTTAAGAGCCTTCTAAGCATGTCTTACAATAGTGCCCTCCTCATCAAAAGGCCGCGAATCCCTACTGTGGTGGACACATTGAATTTGTTTAAGTTAACGAAATATATCTTTGAGATAATCGAACCAAATTAACAAATTTATTTGTTTCAAACAACACTTTCAATTAGTTCTGATTTCTCATTACTTACCTAAAGCTGAAATTTAGCCTTAACTCCGAAAATCCTATTGTTCGTGTACATTACATTGCGACGATTTACCTTTGGACAGCTGGCTTCGATTTTAATCCCCACAGCTCCCAACTATAAGCTATTACAACATTTTTCATAGTTAAAGAGCGAGTAAATGTCAAGCAATGTTATATGTTCCTTTGTTTCTTCCTATTCGAATATGAAGCTAAGCAACGAAGCGCTTCTAACAGATGTTGGACCACGCGTTTGAACACGTGACTCGAATTGAACGTTAGCTTTCGTCGACGGGGGTTCAATAAGTTTCAAGTCTGGCTGGAAAATGTGAAGAATTACTTTCCTGCGTGAGGGGGTTGATTCCACTTATTCCCCGGCTAATAGGGTATAGCTAACTACAAGAATATAACAGAAAGGAATGTAATGGATAAGCACTTACCTAATAAATACGATTTTTACTATATTCTACGTATCTTCTCTCTCACATTCTAACCTCCAACTGATCGTTAATATCCGACGCGTTCAAGCAACTAATCTTTTTAGAATTAATTTAATTTCGGTTTTAGACTATTCTTTTTTAAATATCTAAGCATTTACGTTTAATTATCTTGGCCCCTTTAATAGTGTGCTCATTTAGGTCTTTTCTGTTATGCTCTAATTTATTTTTTGTTTTGATTTTTGTCAAAAAGGAAACCTATGCAACCAAACGAGAAAAAAGATCGTTAAAATACATTAATTTATAAAGCCTAGCTATTAGCTGGTACTAATAATAGAACAGCTGGTGATAAAAATAAAAGAATAACGATCATGTATAACTTGCTGTACTGTGATAAAATTAATGGGTAATGAAAGCTAATTTTGGGCAAACTAATGGTTGGTTATGTTATAAATGTGAAGCGAATGTTATTTAAGGGCGAAAATAAACTATAACGTAATGCTAATACAAATTAATCGCACCCAACCAAAAATAAAATAAAATAAAATAATAACTTACTTTTATTCAAACGTGCCTTTCGAAATTTATCCCTCAAAATTTTAACATTATTTATTCGCTTCGTCTTATTTAATAGATTTTATTTCGTGGATCGTTTAGAAATTATATATCGAAAGTCTTACGAGTCTCTTGTTTTAAACCAAGACAGTGTTAGAATGTATAGCACCAGTTTATATCGATATTTCGATGGAACACGTACACGTTAGACTCCCGGAGAAAACTCCAGGAGATGGAGAGAGGCCCGGATACATCGGATTCTGCGACGCTTGCGCTCCGGAGTCGCCAGCTTACCCCCACCACGCGCGGAACAGTTACCGTCGCTACACGAGGAGCAAGGAACGCTGAGCGTTGGTGTTCAGTGGCGCCACCGGATCTTGGTGAAGCCTACGACGTGGATGTTCGCCTTCTGAAGGATATGCTTCGACATTTGTAAGGATTAAATGCGACAATGGCTATTTAAATGTTGATGCCGTGGAATGATTTATTCTGGAAGGTACATAGTCAGCGGCAAATGTATTGAGGTAGTTTATTAGAAAAGAGAAGATAATATTTTTTTGGATTACTCTCAATCATAATAATAATATGTGCATTTATTACACACAAGGAAGAGGAAAATAAAGATTGAAAGAAAGAAAAGTAATCTTTTGCGGTAAACGGCAGAAAATCAGATGGTCTGTACATGAACGCAACGCCTGTTTTTCGTTTCTGTCCGGATGATTTCTCTGTCATCGTACAAGCAGGTAAACAGGTACAACAAAGATTAAACCTTTCGTAAATACAATAGATAGACAATTTCCATGAGAGTAGAGATACTAGCCTTGGCAGTACAGATACTAGCGTGACCATTAAATCCTAGGTTAAAGTCGAACGCAAACCTTCTAATAGACTAAGAGAAAGTCAAAGAGTGTTGTTAATTTTGATTATAAGACATAAATTTAGGTATTATTCACATGAACGTGAACTAAAAGTTTTCCAATATCCACGTGTAAAGTAAAAAAAGTAAAGGTCTTAAGATCGAGTCCTGTGGTGCGCCACTGTCTAAAGACATGATATTCGACACCTTATTATGCAGGGTGACTTGTTGGTAAGGACATGACAGATAGCTTTTAATTAAAGAAATAGCGCCCTTATTGAAACGAAGATGCTTCAAGATTAATAAAAAAAACTGTGAGAAATCAACTATAACAAGATAACAAGATCGTCCACTGCTGCTGAAAAACTTGAACCCAGATTGGCGAGTAGGTAAAATGTGATGGTGATTGATATACGCACTAATTTGTTTCTTCAGTAACTTTTCAAAGATTGTCGGTTCACAGAATGCTGTCGGGGCATCTCTTCTTTGAAGGAGGAATAAGATTCAATCATTCAATTTTTACACCATTTGACCCTACACCTCTGTTTTCCAGCATCAGATATAATTATTTTCCTTCACACGGAAAGGGAATAACCCGAAGAATGGGAAGCGAGGTGCAAAAAGCATTTATTCCGGGCTTTATTAAGTCGACTAAGCCGCTTTCTCGTGTTATATCGGCAATATATTTTATTTCCGGTTATTGTTCATTTGTCGAGAATTAATTCGCACTGCTCCGCTATTTCTCCTTTTATTTCATTCGGCCGGCGTACATCGGCCGTTATTGGATAGCCGGGTCGTCGGGAAGTAGAAGCAATACGTTTGGCTGCCTTACAGGCGGTCGCTGCCTATTATTTATTTAGGTCTTCTTGCTCTTTGTGTTGTTAATTAAATAGCTTTCTTTGAATCGGATCCTAGTTGCGGTGGCTGTGCGGTTTTGCCTTGTTTCCTTAAAGTAGAATAAATTTTAAGCAAGGGCCAATCCAACATATAAGTATGCGCTGATAAGTCAACAAGTTCCCCTTTCGGCCTGTTCGATGTTCAACGACTTGGAAAATTAGAAAATTTACTGTTGCGAATTTTATTTGAGTTTGTATCCAATGAAGAGGAAAAACGTAAACAGGAAGCTTAATTAAAACGGAAAAGGGAGGAAATTACATAAAGGAAATTTACTTTATTTATTGGAAGGAGTATTATTAAATTGAAAAAAACAGTTGTTTGTTTATTCGTCCGCCACCTAACCACCATGTACAGACGTGCATATTTGTGGAAGATTGCAGTTAATCGACTTCTCAGGAACGCAGTCTCGCCGAAGCACCCAAAAACATTCAAATAATCCTGAAATAATCAAAGTATTTTTTACCGATTTCTTCTGTTATCGTTAATTAGATTAGAATATGGACAAAACTAGTCCCCTAACCCTCAAAGCAATGCAATAAATCGCACCTTCAGAGAGATTATCTGTTTTATCATTCATTTACGACGTAACATGACATAAACATCTGTCGCGCTTTTTCCCATTTAAAACAACACTGACACGAATTGAATTATCATCACGCCTGCTAAAAAAACGTATTACGCGCACTATGGATTCTATTTCCACTATTTGACGGTTTTAAATTTGTTTGCTGATTAAAATGCAAATTGTGAAGGTAAAAGCAATAAACAACAAACAAAGGGCGTATTACTCGATAGATAATAATGAATGGATAATTCATATTAATTTGCATATCATCTGTAGGAAGCGGTATTTTTTAATGGAAATAATTCGAAATTTAATAACACGCAGGACTTTAATAAAAAAGTGTGCCACGCTGCGGATACCGAGCAACAACTAACTATTTATACAAAAACACAAATAACTGCCTACTGATTAACGTTCGCTATTATTACAAAACAATACAACGGATATTTCTAAAACTTTAAAACGCTAAAAGGCGGAAACGAAAATTAAAACACGAGCATGGCTTATCTTCCTCTACCGAACCGAACAATAGTTTATTGTTTGGAATCCATCGCTTGTTTCACTTCATTGTTGTAGATTGCGACTTCAGACCATAAGTTTATGCCGCAGAGTTCGTAAGATTAATAAAGCACGAGCTTCCTGTAGACTATGCAAGTTAGCTCGCTTAGTTTCAGAATTGATGCATTTGTTATTCCGTAAAACCGTGTGGGTTACAGATACTGGCTGCAGGGCGTAATTTCTGGGTAAATTTGTTTGATGTATGAAAGGAGTTTGTGTTTGAAACGAATCTTCTGATGGACGTGATGAATTTATAGGTCTGCTTTTAACTGGCACATGTATTTTTAAAACTTCATCGTGGACCAAGGAAATGAGAGTCTTACTTACCAGATTCTCCAGCGATGACGTCGACAGGGCAAATTGTATGCAAAGCAGATGAAAAGTATAGAAAAGTAGAACAAGCATTCTAAAGTGGCATTCAGAGGCAACCCTCCATTAAAGAAATTCAAAGTATAAATTTTTGCAAGAACCTCTCCCCCGTCGACACCCAGAAGGCAAAATTACACCTTTAAACGACGGCTATAATTAGTTTAATTCTTCTGGATTTCGAGCGCGTTCAGAATTTTTATTGGACAGCTAGCAAGCGCTTTTAAGCTTTCAACGCAGCGACGACGACGCTATCGTAGTCGGAATAAAACGGGGCGCTTATTGTTTAGCCGTGTTACCAAGTCGTAAGTTTATTTATTGCTGTTTATTGCGCTCCGGCGAAAAGTAAATCCGGTTTACCCATTATCCGACGCTTACCGCATGCATTGCGAGCTTCGTTTTTGGTATGTGCGACCTCACGTACGTCCAGCTGCAATTTATTTCACCAATAAGTGAATAATAAAGGAATGTGCAGACGTGTCGGGGATGCTAAACAGATTTTCATTAGTTAATGTTTCAACATGTTTGTCAGGGAAAGGTTTTCATAAGATCCTTGGGGGATTGGGCAGTATCTATACGCTGAAGGCGGTGCTACTCGTCAAAAATATTCAGGCGAATGAGTTAAAAGATACTTTTGAAAGTTCCATCCATGTTCGACGCTCAGTTGCTGAACAAAGTCGTTTGTATCAGTTGTGCTCAGTGAACTGCAATCTCTGACCTGTGAATTCTAAAGTCGCATGAGTAATATGTTTCTATTAGCTACATTTGCCATCTATTGACTATGTAATAGATAACCTTCTTGATGCTAAAAATACTTTGTTACAACTCCTTTTCACATTTCAAATAAACCTTCATACGTATACAAATTTATTTTTAAATTTACTTAGAATCTCTGCAATATTGACGAGGGTCAATTCAATTTATTCGATGTGTAACCCTGGAAAATATTGAAAAAGCATATCTAATGTTGCAATTCGAAAAGGCAAAGGATCCAAGCGCCTTCATCCCGAATATAAAACGTAATAAGCAGTTTTATTGCTCCGGCAGTAAAATATAATGGGCGAAAAATACCGCACACCAAAAAGGAAAGAAAGACGGAGCCTCTAACCGTTCGGAAGCACAAAAGGCTTTTTCAAAACTATTCAAATCGCTAATAAAGTATGCCGAGCACGTAACCTCTTCGTCGAAAACGAACGAGAGCCGAGAGGAACTGAAAAATTACTCATTATCGTCGCGGATTTTACGCCTATTTGTCAGAAAACTCCTTGGTTCTCTCCATCGGAAAGCGAAAAGGAAAAAGAAAGGAGTTCCAACTGAAAAAACGTGTATAATCGTCGGAGCACCTTCTTCTTCCGAATGTTTTTCTAACCGAAGCTAATGATATCGATTAGTTTTTTTCGTTCTCTTCCTTCTTATGAATATTAATTCCCGTTATACGTGAAATTGGGTTTGTTAAGTTTTATTTGAGTAAGTAAGCAAGAGAAAATGTTGTTTACTTTCGTCGAAGTAGATTAATAAACGCGGCTGGAGGATTAATTGAGGTCACCAGATCTGCTCATTGCCTCGAGAGCATGGTTTGATTTCGGTTAACTGCATTTGAATAAAGGATTGATTGGCCACGTTTATTTAACTGCTATATTGAAACGTTGAATAATTCATCACTTAGAGTTTGAATTTCGCTATTCGCGTAACATGCGATGTTCGCTTATATCTATCAATATTATATATTTGAGATGCATTTGCAGTTGTTTGTAAATTTGACGTTGATTTATGTTTCTTTAAACATTTTTGGGTTAAGTTTGGGAACTGGTCAGAAAGTTATTGATCTTTGTAAATTTCTTGATTTAAATAATATGATTTGTTAATCAACTGCTGTGGCTTCTCCTAATGATCCCAAGTTTCCCGAATGGCCCATTCCCTATCTCTGTGCAAGCCAATGGCGTGGCTGGTTTTCTTCACCGCTGTTTCCAGATTCAAACCATCGTCTCTGTTGATGTTGACTTGGTGTTTATATATTTTCATTGCCTCCCTATTTAAGCGGCTGTAGTAGTTTTTAGTTGTTGCAAGAACTTTGATTTCGTCGAATCTAATCTGTGATCAGGTTGGCACTACACAAAGAAGAATATGGGAGGAATATTTGACTATATCTGTCGGGGAAAATCCGCGGATTTTGGTAAATTTTCGACCCCTAGATACGTCAAAAACGAACGCATTCGTGTGCCCCAAACATTACATTACATTGACGGTGAAATAATATTTAAAGCTTAGGAATATAATATTTTGTATATTTAACCAATATTTAAATGGCTTACTCCCAATATTATATTCCGTTTGAGGTAATATTAATTAGTAATAGACTGTTAGCATAACACAGCTTCACGTTCCTTGATGTTGTCGTCCTACACCCCATAATTTTTTTCGTTATGTCATAAATTTAATACAATCTCTATTTGGTGCCTTAGTCACGAACTCAAACATAAAATATTCGTTATTGAGGACTTCGCCGAAAGCAACGCAAATTTGAAATCCACTCAGAAAGAGGCTTGGTGACCATGAATAGTTAATTGAAATAAATTTTTTTGTCCTGCGTCTAGACAGACGAATCAACTTGGCCCTTTAACGATCAGAACAAACATTGTTGTGAAGCTTGGAATATCTACAATCTTTCGTAGCGTTAACCGTATTTATTTTACAATATTAAAATCCTTAAAAAAGATCTCGAAAAATATTCATGTTTCGCAAGAACTCAAGCTCATTGATCACGTAGTGAGTGAATATCTATGACAATTCCTTCGTCTCAGACGAAGCTTGGTTCCACCTTAATGGTTTTATTAACAAAGAAACCATCGCTGTTAAACGTTGGTGTTTAGATGGCAGCTTTAAAGAGAATTATTAGTCCATTAATTTTTCATGAAATGGTAAATGGAGAAAGATAGCGTAAAGCCTATTGCAACCTCATCTGAAGCAGTTACATGAATACTGCCAACAATGCCACAACTTATAAAACACTACAAATAGTAACTTTTTATATTAATACTTTGATAACCGTGTAGTTGATCCTTCTCCGCGTCCTTCCGATCTAGTTATATTTTTCCACATAGTTTTTACACCACATGCAAGAGATTACAAGCAATCCAAGAAGTTTGTGGTCCAATAGCTCATCAATGCAGGATTTAGTATATTGCCATCATTAATGAACTTGTTTCAATGTTGAAATAACAATCAAATACAGGTGACTAAAATTTATTAGAAAAGTAGGTACAAAATTTGTGTTTTTTTAAATATTTTATAGCGTTTTTAGCGAATTAGAGTTTAAAAAAAGGATGATAAATGACCCTAAACGCCAATCGAAATATAAAAGTTCTTCCGCAAGAAAAGCCCTTCTTTTGCATAAATTGCATTGAGCGTACGTTTAGATTTATTACAGAGCTATCTTTAAATCGCGCCTATAACTTCAATAAATTAGCAATCTTTTCTTCTTTCAAGTTTTAGTGCTCAATTAAATTTTACTGTATACAGCATTCTCTTTGACAGAGAACTGTATCAGTAGGAACTATGTAGATGATAGCTTTTAGAGCTACTTGCTTCAGGATGGCGCTAGTGCCGCAAAAAAATCAATTCTCTTTTATAAGACGTTCACAGAACTATAAGAATAATTTCATATTACAGAAGGAAAATATATATTTTTGACGGTGTTATTTTTCTTTTCAATTTAGATATTATAAAAACCGAAAACAAGAATATCGTGAAAAATACCTGTGCAATTATTCAGTTCTTTGTGGCCAGTGATTCATCGCCAAATAATTACGAATAGATGACGATAGTAATTTTTGTTAAAGAACCACAAGACGTCAGACAGGAAAGTCTTAAAATTTGGGGAAATACGTTGCAAACCTACCTGTTATTTCTTGTAATTACAAAAATAGCGACAACCTTAAATTTTAATAATCGGCATTAATTATTAACCCGTTTTATTAATTATTCACGAAACAGATTATGTTGTATATTAGAAAAAGCAAACCATCCTTAGAAGGCGTTCTATTTTGTCCCAGATCTTATAAACATCCATTTACCTCGACATATACTTTACGGCGCAAATATATACGTTTTTATCCGCACTTATAAAACAATTAGATACGTCGAATCAGCCAAGCATAGCTCAAAATATCGCAGAACTAATCGGGCCGATTTCGCGGTCGAATATTTTCCTTTTCGAATGGTAACGGCGGCAAAGCTGCACGGTAGAAGCAAATCAAGCATTGCAAGAGTTACATACGACTCTGGGATAGTTTAGAAATCTCATTCTGTAATTCGTATAAACGCACCCATCGAGTTGTATATGTAGATGCAGGATTAAGAGTGCACGCATATAGTTGTTGAAAGTGTACGCGCAGAATAGAATCAAGAAATAGGATGGATTATCTACACGTAAAGGTAAATATAGAATTACTTGATTTCAATTATTTCCCAATAAATTCTTGTCGAGCAAAGTGGCTAATTTAGTCTAATCTAAAATATGCAGCGAATTGTTTGAAGCATCAATATTTGCGTAATAAATTAATTAAATTTAATTCATTGTTGCATGGTAAAGATACTAAATTCATACCTCAATGCATAAGTGTGTTACAAGATTAGCTTATATTAACTGCACGACCTTTAAGTTTCGAAAGTGAGTTCGTTTTTGTTTGTATTTCCTTTAATAATCGTTTCATACTTTTAAAATGAAAAAAAAAGAACAATAGAATTCCAATGCTTTGTTTTTTTTTTAATACATTATTTAAAATGTATAAATGCAAAGACTTAAATTGATTTTTAGGTGCTCCTTTTCTTAGGAATATATTGTTCTGCGATTGAAAGTGTTTCGTATACAGGAGATGATAAAGATGGCTATAATCAGGGAAATGTCTATGGATATTACGGTAGCAGACCTAATAAGAAAGAGCAAAAGTATTACCAGTAAGTTCTGACACTCTTCTTAAAAATAAATTTTATTTGGAAAACCACCCCAAGATGTACAAACAAACCATTTTCATCCTCCTCATCGTCCCCATCGTTGTTCTTCTTCTTTTTGCTTGGCTTCACCTTTGAATTATTTATACCTTTAGTGCCTTTGTGTTTTTTTCCTTTGATCTTCAAATCGTGGACGTGTGGAGAAAACGCTAAAATTGTATGTTTATTAATATTCTCCTCGAGAGGAGTATTCTCTTCTTCTGGGTCTGTATCATCAGTACCATGCTCGGGAAAAATGTCGGGATTAAATAGTGATTTCGCATAAATCTTAGAAAGATTCAGGGACTTGGTATGCAGTAATTGCAGGTGATAGTAGAATGGTCCTTCAACCAGGTCGTGGAAGCTTGTTTGTGGTAGGTGTTGAAGTGGCCGAGAAAACTGAAAAGATAGCACCCCGTGTGGTACAGTGTATAAACTCACAAGAACGATATTATTTTCTCGACGAAATGATAGAACTTATAAGGACCTGTGATTAACATGGCTATCCAGCAGCATCTAGAAGTGGATGTATAAGCTTACAAAAATACTGAAGCCAGAGGTCTCCCAACCAGATTCAGGATTCGGGAGGCGTTTTATCAAGCAGTTCTTCTCTTCTATTTGCGTTTCTCGTGACGTGAATCAATCAAAAGAAAAGTTAAAATAAAATTAAAGCGCATGCTTGTTACGGCAACTTGTGTCACTTACCTTAGGTAACGAGCTAGAAGGTATTTACAAAAATTTATTAAAAACACGAATAAAATCAAGGAAATCTTTGTTCTACACCTTCGCTATTCTTTTCAAAGGACTCCTCCTCCAGATTTTTCTATCTACTTTTTTTTTATGTCTCACCTTCTTCCATTGTCTTACAGGTAGCACCTGTATTTATTTTTACACAAGTGTTGACCACAAAATGAGCAGTTTTTGTGGTGCTTTGACTATCCTCTATATTTTTTTTTCTGCAAACTTTAGAATAAATAGATCCTGATTTCTTTTAATGCGTAGGGATATCTATGTAGCGCAGCTAGAACCGAAAGAAGTAGAATTTGGGCATGTAAAAGAGACACCATATTCCTGGGAGCAAAGATTCGAAAAGATTAACTTGGACCAGAATAGGCAACAAGGCAAGGTTCGTATGAATTCTCATTTTATTTACTTTAATTATCTCAACCGATCAATGTTCTTAATTAAAATGTTCTCTAACAATATGCAATAATAATCTAATCTTCACTTTACAGGCTAAATGGAACGATCCCAAAAACGGTTATGGTGAGTACTACTATGACTTCAACAACCATGACGATGGCCATGAAGGTAAAAAAGGAAAGGGAGAAGAGAACCAAGAAGGGAAGAAGCAAACGTTAGATGACATTTTAGCCGATGGTCGTAAGCTGTTGGAAAAAGGAGAAGTAGAATTTATCGACGGTAAATCATATGATTCTCTTTCGAACGGCCAGCAAAGCTATCATGGTGGAAATTACAAAGCCGAACCAGCTGCTGGGAACCAACCCAATGCTATAACAAACGAACGGTACAAAGCATACAAGTACTAAGATGGTAATTTTCGACAAATGATAATTATTAAGATATATTTATAAGAGTAATTGTTAATAACATAAGACCTAATCTTAGAACATATATACGTACATTTTCTTACTTTTTGTAATCTACACAAGAGCAAGGTTAGAAGCTATTATTTAATTTTGATTTTGTTGGCTTGGTTAAGTGTAGAATTTGTATAAGGGTGTGGTCTCTTTGGGCATTATATTACACACCTTTTACCTACGTAATTTTGCTATGATGGTTTGAATTCAAAGTTTTATGAGGTGGATTGCAACGGATAAGTTTAGAGGTAACACCGCACAATGGGCGAACCTGCGATGGTACTCTGTGAACTGTCGCATTCTATATATCGCTTTTTCACATTGGAAGTCGATACCTCGATTAAAACGAGACAAGCATGGACGATTGTGGGGAATGTAGAAATAGAATAGCCAATCAAATAGATTGCGAATTTCTTCTTACCAGTCTCTGCTCGTTTGACAAGGATATACTTAGGCGACTTATCCTTCAAAGCGAGATGTGCGAAGCTTACGATAGACACAATTAAAATTCTAATCGTCCATATCTTTCTAATTTTATTTTTACAAGACAAACACTAAATGTTACTGGTCTATAGGTACTTTTCTGTTGCTGACCTTAAACATTTCTAAATAATCATTGTATATATTTGATTCCGGTTAGATATCTCAGTTGCAGTTAGTTTGTTGCTTGTTATTAATATTAGATTTATTTGTTACATCATTTATTAATAAATAAATAAAATAGTAGTTTTATTTGAAGAACTTAGAACTTAAGCTCCTTTTCTTTCCGAATAACCGTGATAACTTAGACATTTAGACATTTAAAAGATTTATAAGCAAATTTAGCAATATCAAAGAGATACATGCAATTGCAGTGATGTAATTACAGTTATTTATAAAAATAAGCCTTGAGTAGGATATCCTGTTTGATCAATATGATGAGTTTATCTACTTCGCGTAAGATGACTCTGCTAACCATTACAAGCAACTTAATAATATCCAGGTAAGGTAGTATATTTTATCTAAAAAGGATAAATGAAGATAACTTTTACACGCTTTGTTTTAAATCTTCTATTAGAAAACAACGACCACTTAGAAACTTGGAATTACTAATAATACTTCGATTCCTTGGAAAGCCAAGTAATGCGTTTTGGAAATGTCAATTAACCCTTTAAGTCCGGATTAATTTTTTTCTTTTTGGAAAAATATATTTTTTTAAATTTCTTCGCTATTTGAAAGACAAATAAAACATAATTTGCGAAAAAAAATTGTACCCCAAAATAAACAAATTGGATGCAATACCACTTGACATGTCTTACGATGTTATCTACTTCGGTGTGGTTGTGCTTTCATGCCTCAATTTGCACAGCTAACTTTTGAACCATGAATTGGCGCACGATCAGAATTGCTTATTCGCTTTTTTTTTAAATAGAAATCAGTTGATTAATTCTTTTGGGTGGTCTGCTAGCTTATAACTTCCTTCTTGGTGATATATGGTTTTTATGGTTCCAATGAGCTCGCTTAGGACAGCAATTTTAAAATTTTAAGAGGTCATGTAGTTTCTGTTTATTTTATAATTTTCATTGACCACTCTCGTTCTTACCAGTTCTAATCTAGGAAGTACCAAAAGATTCGGTGACGCCATTTTTTAAATTCATGAGGTGAACATGTCTGATTTATCAATATTACCCATGTGTGCATTATGGTTTTTTACTAACGTTAAGTATAACAAATCTTTTCATCTCAAAATTACTCAGGAACAAAATAGGTTTTCCGCCAATCAGTTTTTCCAGCCTAATCTGAAACTATGCGACGTAACCCATATTTTGTAACCCTTCTTGACGAATTTCAGATTGGTTACATGTATTGTCGTAGTAAACGAAGATATAATTCTGGTCTTGCTGAAGCCGTCAAATATGTGTTAATATGCTGACGTTTTACTCTCGACCCAACTGAGTTTCTTCTGGGCTGCATCATCCCAAACCTTGCTGATAATCAACTATTTGATAGGTTACAATAAGAACTCGTTTTCTTTTCGTATCTTCGTGGCATCTATAATAGTTGAATAGAATGAACAAAAAGTTTATTGTAGATTCTTAAGGCGTTTGTTTATAAAATATTTAGCAACTTTCTCGTTTATTTGAACTTGTGTGGTGCGGAGTGTGCACATACTTTTGTGTTGTTTGCCACACTACTTCGCACTCGTTGCTGTCATTATTGATCATTATTTAAGGCGTTGTTTGGTGAAATACGAGCACACCATAGCAAATATAATTCACTTAATCATATAAAATTCGACGAGAATCACGTTATCGATTTCACTAGGTTAATGGGTGTTATTTTTTTTTAATTATTAATAATTAAGCGCACAAAGTACAAATTTTTACAAAATTTTGCTTTTTAATAATCAAATAGAGAACAGCTGATAATTTATGCATTGTTGCCAGACTCATTAAGACATGCGAAAAACCCGGTTAGACCGACTTCACTCCATTTGATGGTATTTACCTGATTACACACAGTTTACTTCTAAAATAATAATTTAAGCAATTTACCATAAAAAAAACAACCGGATTAACAAAAAAATAGGCTTTACGTCGTTGAAGCTAGTGACAAGGTATTACTGTGAAATGTTAGGGCTGATTCGCATTACCACGCAGATAGCGTGGTTAGCAAATATTTGATTTGGTTTTTGTTGGTAAAATGTATTATTGCAGGTAATAAAAATGCTTTCATACGTGATAAATTACTTAGAAACGTATCTGGTTAATATGGAATAAAATTCGGTTAATTATTGAAAGACAAATACAGTATTTCAAAGAAAAGAGGACAAGAACCTAATTTGAGTCAATCTTTTCGAAGATATCCCTTGCGACAATCCCACAGTCTTCTTTTTGGAAATACCAGAAAATTAGGCCGTTGGTTGGCTAATCGCAGAGCTTCTTTCTAGGTTTTAAGGCGGGTTGCGACTTTCTTGGTTGTAGTCTGTGTTGGGTGATTTAAGAACTGGTATGATATCGGTAACATCATATTACTTCTGATTTGCAATAGAAAGTACTGAAGAATTGGTTGTACATTCTTTATTACTGAATTAATAAAGTAGCAGTAATGTACCTAAATAAATGCAACCAACAAATAATACAACTTGTTCTAAGTATTGGTGAATGGTTCCTAGGATGCGCTATAGTTGTAGTCATCCTGGAAATATTTTCCGCGATGGTATGAATCGTCACCATTATTACCTGTTCCTTCTGGATAGGTATCATGAGGAAACCTGCCAACTTGTCGCTGCAAACCACGGGTGAAAACGAATAGCCAGTGCCTGGCAGAGGTGGCGTTAAGCACATGATCTGCGAAGACGGAATATCATCCGGGCATTTCTCGACAGTAAGATCGTAGTGCATGATTCGCATTTGACAATCGGAGTCTGCGCTCGCCTTATTGTCACGGGGCGATTTATAGCTGCAATAGACGCGGCACGTTCCGGACGGTGGTCCTTCCAATAGCGGGATCATCGAGACGAAACCGTCCGCAAGACGGAACGGTTCGTTGATCTTGATGAGGACGATGTTGAATATGTCGCCTTGCGCCAACAGCCATTCGACGAGATTTCGCTTGTCGCCGCTACGGCAGTCCATGTTAGGGCTGCCGATCAGCAGCGAGATTTCGGCCACTTCCAGTTGCAAATAGACGACGCACGCCTCGCTGGCTAGCACCCAACTGCTGGAATGGTAGACTCCTAAGCAGAAGACGTCCGTTTTGGTCTCTTCGGTGATGCATATACGGACGATGAACGACGTGTCCGCTTGAGGATTGACAGGGAAGATGCGAAAGGCTGCTATCGTAATTAGCGCTAATTTGACAGGTGTCATGATTCTCAATAATTGACGGAACTATTTTCAATAGGTTGGCAGCGCAATAACAACTCTGGTAACTTTTTCGAGTTCCGAAATGGATTTCTCTCAGAAGGAAGAAGAAAAAGGACAGTAGTGCCTCTAAGAACAAGGACTATAAGTCGAAGAGGAGCATGTTATTACCAGTTGTCTTGATACGCAAACTATTATTGTTGAAGGTTTTGTGTTACGATGGCAAATCAACGGAATTTTACTGTAAAAATAAAGGATGGTTTTAAATACGGTCGGGTTACAGCATATTCGGCTAGATTGCCCGACCTCCCGGATTTTTTTCTTCTATGGGGATTCCTAAATTCCCCAAAAAATACCTGGCCCCAAAGACTCGTTGAACTCAAAGAGAGAATTCGCGAAGAGATTAATTCGATAAACAAAGAATTACTCAAACGCGTTGTGCTTAGTTTTAGGAGGAGCTTGCTGGCCTATTAAATAGCATTCAATATATCGATATATATTTGAATTGTTTTCAGTAACTGATTAGCATCCTTTTATCATCCTAGTAGTTCGAACATACCGTTTCTATTTGCGCTGCCATTAGAATAGAAAAAAAAAATACAATTGCGCATTATCGCAACTATGACAAGCTCTCCAAACAGACTGTAGCCTAAATATTGTCCGTAAGCAAATAAACCTAACAAAGCTAACAATAAGTTAATTAACTGTTCGAGGTCCGTCAATTAGTATTTGCCTATACCCGTGCAACGACAGCGACCAATAATAAATAATTGGCCAACGATAACGATAAATTATCCCATGTGGGAGATGACATTTAACGGGGGACGGGAGTATATGATGCAAATTTTACGCAATTGTATTATAAATAATACGTATGTTAAATATTGTAGATACTAGCTGCGGCGTATGTAATACCTGTATGATTGTCATAATTTCCTTTTTTAATTTGGACAGCAGAAGACGAAAGCCTAATAACAAATATTTACGGGGGGTTGGTCTCTTTATCTCGAATTGAGCTGCGGTGTTAAGTGTAATTTGACGTAAATGCCAAAACTGTGACGTTTTGAAGAATAAATTTACGACAATAGCTACTTGCGTATTAAGAGCGATTGAGAGATTGTCGCAGTTGACTGCTGACAATGTACACCTGCGCTCGCAACGCACACACTACTACCTACTATTTATTTGGACCCAAACAATATAATTTATTTAAATCAAATTAATTATTTACAATATTAACATTGAAAGTACAATTTTTAGATTTTGAGAAGTAATCCGTGCCCCGGAAGCGTGTATTCGGTACGTATGCGGTTGATTCAACTTGGACCGTTGTCCTGCTAGAGTCCTATGATTTTGTTTCAATCTTGTTTCCTTCTGCATAAGTTTCTGCCACAACGGAGCTTTCTCAATCGCGGCGTTTTAGCTGCATTATATTACCTCCATTATTATCTACAATGGTGGTTGAAGTCTGCCAAAAGCTACGGTCAGTCTAGAATATAAAACCCGGTAAGTTTAAGGCATCTTCACTATTAGCAGGGAGTTCTTATCTTCTGTATCTTCTATATCTTCTATATCTTCTATATCTTCTATATCTTCTATA